>CM052449.1:2303930-2430410 GCA_028533085.1 Varecia variegata | reverse complement strand
AAAAAAAAAATAAAGTATTACCCAGGGTGGGAACGGGTTGTGTGAAGAGGAGACCTGAACTCTTCTATCCATGTAAATATGCCCTTTAAACCACGGTCACCCATTTTGGCGGACTGATTTGTCAGATAAACTGGGGATGGGCTATGTAATTTGAGCAGTGGAGAGGGAGGAGGAGGAGAAGTGTGGGTGGGCTTGGGAGAGCAGTGCTGAGTTGACAGCTGTAGGGAGTAGATTGAAGGGTGTCTGAGATAGAATACTTGAAAGGGGACAGTAATGGGCTGTTTCATAAATTAGTGTCTTTTGATCATACTGGGAGCAATGGAGCACTCTGTTTCTCAGCAGAAGCCCAGGTGTTGTCATCAGTAAAGGTGACTCAGACAAACACAACTTATCCTAACACTCCAGAAGGGGAATGCGTAGCACTCTCCTGAGGCATAGAGAATCCAGCTGAGCTCATGTTGGATTGCTCTTTTTTACATAGATAAAAATGAGAAGAAATCCGGAGAGATAACAACTCCTTTTCTCAAGACCTGAAACATGGGTGGTGGTAGAAGGGAAGGGAGTTGGAACCTTATTTTACAAGAGCTAGCAGTTCATGACAGGGCCCACAGCCTGAGTGACCTTTGTTCCCAGACAGTTGCCCCTGTCTTGACCCTGTTTGTTTCTAGTTCTGTTGTCTGTGCCCCTGGGGTGAGGCTAAAACAGAGGACAGTTGAGAAGCCAGCCATGGCCTACAAAATAAGCCTTCAATTGTCATTTTAATGGTTCTACCATTTCACCTTAATTTAATTTCCCTACCTTCAAGAATATATCTTGTTTTGTAAGTTCACAGGCTGACACATCATCCAGAGAGACTATTTATTTTCCCTATCTTTTTCACACAAAGGCTAAGATTATTCTTGCAACAGTAATCAAGATCTTCTGTCTTTGGGTTGCAAAGAAAATGCATTCAACTGTATTTGAAAGAGAAAATTGAAATTCAGCTACAGATGATAAAGCACATTCTCCTCTTTCAGTTTTGTCTGCTCATACCAGCTGAACTGCGTTAATAAAAGCAAAGGGTGCCTGTTGCTTGCTATTGGCAAAAATACAATATTCAATTGCCTAAAGCTATGTAGCTGTGTATTAGGTGCGTTGAAGTTTATTCCTATTAAGGAGCCTTGTGCTTTTAGTCCTTTTGTTTTTTTTTGGTCAGTACTAGCGTGGTACAAAATGAACCAGGAAAATAGTCTCCAGAGGAAGGTTTTTTTCACTAGCTTTAATAGCTGAGCCATTCTGAATCTTTCAGAAAAAGGATCAAATCTCAAGTGTGATTGGCTTGTCTGTCTGCCTATCTGCCTGTTGTAAACTTTTTACATTATTGGTGTAATTGTTTTAGGAAACAATTCTGTAAACTTACTAGCATACTTAATGTTAGCATTAATTATCTATTGCATTTATTGGGTATATAAATCATGAAATTGCCACTGGGTACATATACCAATAGCACAACCACCACAATAATAAAAAGCATCCAAAAATAAAAATAGGTTGGTACCTCTGAGAGAGAGATTTCCATAAACAAAGGCTGTACTGCAGATTTCTCTTTTTCCCCATTAAACAATCTTGTGGGCATGTCGATTGTGAAACCATAGTCAAATTTATAGAAGTGCAAGAGTAAGGACAAAATAAAAGGTCATACTCATGTACACTGAGTAAATAATTCTTTTTAGCTAGTTGTATAATAAGAGGCCAGCAGCACAAGTCTAGGCAAAATTGTGAAGTAGGAATAATTTATCTTCAGGTACTTCTAGCCTCTTCTTTGTGTATTTAATAATATTACTTTCTCTACAAGCCTCACTGATTTTCTTTTCCCTCCAAATTTATTTATTCTCAAGAGGAGATAAAATTTATTTACACTGAGGTTTAAATGATAAAGGTGGTGATAGTGCAATAGAAAGAACTGTTTGAGACCAATCGGCCCTGGCTTCAAGTCTAATTTTAATTATTTTCTGGCTAAGTGATTTTAATTAATAATTTCTCCCTCAGGGAAATCATGGTTTTGTACAGACTGAAGCTTATACAGTTTGGGGGGCCTTTTTAAAAAAATATTAATACCAAACTGTATAAATTAAGAAAGTGAATATATGTAATTACATATTAAAAATAACAAGTACAACAAAATCTATAAGTTACTTTTAAGTAACTCCCTAATAATTCTTTTTTCCTGCATTTTTTAGCTATATATTTTTTGATTCCTTCATGTTAAAACATTTTATAACATTTTCTATAGAAACAAGAGAAAGATAATTTTGAATTTTTAAAAGCATGAATGGTATTTTTTGTTAGGTTGGAAAAGTTTCTTCTATTTTGATACTCATTTTTGGAAATGCCACACTTTCGACTTTATCCATAGGTTCTTGCTCAGATTGCTTCTTGTCCATGAACAGGCCCTGGAAAACTCTGGCATTTTGAAATTTCCTTGCATTCCCTTATCCGTGCTATAGCTGCCACAGTACCTGGTCCTGCTTGGCCGGGTCCTTCCACTGTGAAAAAAAATGTATGAGCTATATTAACAGAACTCACTTAGGAATTCACTCATTCATTCATTTTGCAGGCCTGAATGTATTTATTCATCAGTTGTTCAGTGTTTTCTTTTTGGCATTGTGCCGGGTCCAGGGAATAAAGAAATGAAGGAGGCATTTCTGTGCCCGTAAAGTTCACAGCCTCGTGCAAACGGATGTTTCATAACATAAAAGGAAGAGTCCAACAATGTAGTATGAACAAAGGGCTGTGGAAAATCAGTAGAGGTAATTTCAACTAGCTGGTATAATGGATACCACTTGTGTTATCATTTTTCAGAACATATTCCAGGGAATACTAATACTCTAAGATGCTATGATAGAAAAGGATTTTTATAGCCAAGGAAGTTTAAAAGACATATAGTACTATATTCCTCTCAGAGATTCACAATGTGCTATTGCAATAGTTAAGGCTCTAAGAAGACCACCCAAGAAACCTATTTGCCTGTTTAACTAGGCATTCTTTAACCTTATTTGTCTATGAAGAAATTATTTCCACCACAACAAAAAATCCTGCCAAAATAGCTAGTGGTCCGGGGATACCATGACCTATTCCACTCCTTATTTTCTGAAGACATTTGAAGATATGGGGGCTACTATGATTTCTGCTCTTTATGAGTTGTCATTTTTTTTCTGATTATGGAAGTTGATATGGAGAGGAAGGCCAAGGTTTGGGGTCAAAGAGTCAAGCATCGTTGAGTAAATCACCTTTTCAAGTGCCCAAGCTCTAACTTGCCTGTTTCAGTTTCTGTGTTGTGGCCAAGCCAGTGAGCCTCTTGTAAAATGCGTTATAAATTCTATCATGGATAATAGAAATAAAGACACATTACAGTGATTCAAAAGATGCCTACCTACACCGTCTGCATCTACTAATTCAGTGACATTTCTGATGGACTTATCACACTAATTTTATCAAAAATATTAATGAAGTTCAATAAATAACCAATGTAATATGCTTTTCTTTTTGGTCTACACTATAGTCTGTAGCAGTAATACCAATAGTCCCTGCAGTTAATACCCAAGTCAGGAAGTCTCACAGGCTGTTGGAGTTAGCAAAAAGGAATCCTTGAATCCTCTGGGAAGAAAGGTGATCTCCTTTCCTTTGACGTTGATGTGTTCAGTAGGTTGTCTTTTGGAACCTGTGGGTTGTATTCTATTGTAGTCCTTAGTATTTGCCTCTCCTGAAGGATGCCCCAAAATAGCTAAAAATAAACTTACCACAACAGGGTGAAAGAGTAAGGAAATAAATGAATACATAAGATACCTGTTGCACACAGCTGGAACCAAAGAAAACTACTTACATCTGATACTCATTTCTCTTTACTGAATCCGCATAGCCTGCTGCAATTTAATTTAGTTGTACAATGCTCACAACCAAGCTTGGCTTTCAGTATGTGTCACTCTGAAAAATCTGTGGTCCCTTCAGCTTGTGCTGAATCCACTGTCATTCCCTTGTGACACAGACTGGAAGAGAAGGGGAAGAAGCAAGAGTGGGTGAAGGGCTAAACTAACCAATAATGGGACGGCACAGCATCCACTAGTCTACTTTGTAGATTTCAAATGGACATGGAAACTTTCATTTTGATCTAAGGTAGTATCTTTTCACCAGGGCTCTGAGATCAGAGAAAAGACATGGAAACTTCAAAGTATGTTCTCTTAGACACTTTGTTCCAAGACATCTGTCTCCTAATTTCCCCCTTGTCTCGCTGCTGTTCCCTTTCGGTCTTCTCTGCTAGATCCTCTTCTTCATTCTGATCTCTAAATGTTGAAGTCCCAGGACTCTGTCTCTCGACCTCTTCTCTTCTTTAGATATGTTCAATTTCTGTGCTTCCTTTGTGATCTCTTAATTACTTTGTATGAAGACCCCCAGATTCTATCTCTGGCTTGAAACTTTCCCTTGAACTTCAGATTCATAAGCAAGTATCTACCTAAATTTAACGTGTCCAAACTTGAATTCTTGATTTTCTCTGCCAAATCTGCTTCTCCCACAGTGTTCCTTTTCAAGTAATGGTAACATCTAGTTGCTTTGGTCAGAAATTTTGGCATTACCTCTGTTGTCACTCTTTGGCTCACATTCCCCATCAGCAAACTGTTGGTTCTGCAACTTTTGAAATTTATTCTGAATTTGACCACTCCTCTCTGTTTCCATTGTCACCACTTTCATTCAAGCCTCAATTCTTACTTTATCCTTCAACCGCTTGTATTTAGTCTTGCCTTCATTTAGCTGTACTTCACACATGGCTTGGAAGATTCATTTAAAATGCAACTATGCTATTACGCTCTGTGTAAAACCCTCTGGTGACTTCCTCTTATAGTCAATAAAATCCAAAGTCCTTACTGTGCCCCAAAGGCATTACGTTATCTGTCTCCAGACTGTCTAACTGCTCTATCCTTACTGTTCTCTAGTCATTCTGTTATTCAACACTTGACGGATGCTCCCGCAGGGCCTTTGCACTTGCTGTTCCCTCTGTCCAGAATACTCTTCCTTCACATGTCCATCTGGTTTGCCCTCTCACTTCGTCCAGCGTCTAAGTGTCAGCTTGTCAGAGAAGACTTCACTGACTATCCTGCTGAAAGTAGCATTCTTGCCCTGTTTTATTTTTCTTTATATTTTTGTTGCCTACCTCTCCCAGTAGAATGTAAGATCTGTGAGGGAGGAGACATTGTCTGATTGTCTCATTTGTCCTCTTTTGAATACCCAGAGTCTAAAATGTTTGGCATAGGCACTGAGTAAGCACCCAGTAAATATTTAGGGAATGAATGAATAAAGCATCATAATGTGCTCAGGGCTCCATTTACTTTAGAGCAGCATCTTTTCTGTTGGGGCGGGCAAAAGGAGTATGGCCAGAGTCACATCCCTTCCAGTTCCCAGCTGGTTACCAGGTCCCGCTTTTAGCAGCTAATCTCTACCAGAACAGAAGCCAAATCCTTGTGATTATGAAAACATGTCATGGACTAAGAAAGACGTAGACTGACTTTTCTGCTCAGACACACCAGAGTAACACAAAGCTTTAGAACTCATTCCAGATTCTACTTAGTGGAGGCTTAAGTCTGCTGTCTGCTCCCTTCATTATTATTAGATCCATTATTTCTGGAGCTGTGCTCAGCTGGTCATTTGGGTTAGAGGTATCAATGCTTAGGTGAATTTCCTACCATTCGGGATGCTGGCATTTATTTTTTGGGTAAGTCATTTTTTCCCTCATAATAAAATTAACCCAGACTAGATTAATTGGGAAACATTTGAATAAAAACTGTAGAGAAAAGGAGAAATTTCAACTCTTCAGAAACATCTATTGTTAACATTTTGATATATTTCTTAACAGTGTTGTTTTAGAGCATGTGCGCGTGTGTGTATGTTTACATAGTTAGGGTAAGCCGGCAATATTTATTGAGCACTTTCTGTATTCGAAAGCCCTATGTTCCTGTGCCAAATAAGCTTAATAAAAAAACCTGAGGGAATTTGGCCTTTTGTCCTCAATCTTAGCTAATTCTCAGGAGGCATTCCTTTTACTTGAAATTACAGACATCATTCTATCCACGTTACCATTACCCTGTGCTTGAATATACATTTGTCCTCTTTGTCACACCTGTCTGGCCTCTCTCTCGCTAACATTTGAGAGAGAATGCCCATGGCAGCCTGTCTACCTTGCTTCCCAGTTTGTCAGTTTTTTCTGCTCAGACAAGCCAGAAAACAGAATTTAATCAGTGGAAACAAGAGTTAAAATGTGTGAGTTCCCTGATGTGAAGAAGAGGGAATAAGTACCGTGGTGTCAGGTCTGGTGGACGTGGGGAGGAGTTGAATGCTAAGATTGCTTTGTGACAGAACCCGAATCTGGGCGACAGGTGGCAGGTGTACAGTAGGACTACGGTTCAAGATCCAGGGCCATCCTAACAAGGGAGACGTTAAAAGTCCCAGCTAGGAAAAATACAGATAATGGACATAATGAGAGGAGGAAATGTGAGTACTATTTATAAGGGTGATTTAACGAGTTTTACCAAAGGGATCTTTCTCCTTGGATTTGTTTAATTAATACATAATCATTATAGGAGCACTAGAAAGTATAGATAAATAACTGCCACACTTAACGATATCTGTTAGTGCTTGTTTTGTAGTATTGGTAGTACGTAGGATGGAAGTTTGGGGGAAGAAATAGAATTGAGATTAGAGTTAGTATACAGAAGAGATGAGTAGGGAAGTAATATAAATACAATATAACATGTTTAACAAAAACTATAGTAATCTGCCCCTGTCCATCTCTGTTATTTAACTTGTTATGTGTTACTTTTGTGATTAGAAAACAAATCTAATATTAAAAAAATACTTAAATTGGTGTGAACAAGCTGGAAACAGAAAATTGAAAGGGCCAGGATTTAAATGTGGCTTATTTCTCATAATCCTAAATGGCTGAAGTCTTGGCAGAACGCAGTGTCACCTGAAGGCTCTCCCCTGAGATACAAAAGTCTTTGCCTCAGAGGAAAGCACTGAGCTCTTGTGGCACCATCTAAGGGACACACTTGGCTCCTCCTGTTGTGCTCCTAATGCACAGTACACAGCATGTGAGTTACTGCTTATCAGTGAAGTTGTGATCAGCACTGTGAAATGTTGTTTTCCAGATGTTTGAGTCATTAGGAGTAGTGTCAGTCCAGCTGACAACTGGAAGCAAGCCTTCCATTGTGGGCATCTCTGCCTTCAGCAGGGGCTGGCAGCCTACTGGTTCTGGCCTGATTGATGAATGGCTTCAAATAGGAGCAAGGCATGTCCAGGAGATGGCAAAGGAACCCTTGGAGCAGGCCAGCTCCTGCCTTTGTTGTCATTGTCTAGGCTGCCCGCAGGGTGCAGAGGCTAACCGCTGAAATGAGGGGGTGGGGAAGCGGTAGGTAGTGAGACTGCTTGCCTGGGTGGGACACACTGCCACATGAGACTTGGTTGTTTTGTGTCTGTATGGAACGCTTACCTTTCCAAGTATTTTTATGTAATGATCTTAGGTGAGTCCTCTGAGATCTGAGCCCTGGGTAATAGGCTGTGTGCAGATGAAGGTCACGAGGTAATCTTCTTCTGTTTTCTCACAGGCGTCAAACTGGCTAAGACAAAATAAAGTTCTGCTTCTTAAATGAGTGCGTTTGCTTTTTTTGCCCATACCCTTAGGCTAGGAGGACACAAATATCTTTTTATGGGAAATGTACGTGTGTCCCCTAAAACGCTTTTCAGAAAGCAACGGAATTAGGAAGGGGCGATGGGATTCATTCCCTCCCTCTCTCTCTCTCTCCCCCTTCTTTCTTTCCTTCCTTTCGTCCTATTTGTTAAGCCCTCCTTGATGTGAGGCATACGTAATGGTTAGAATTATAATACTAATTGTTTAAAAAAAGCCAATTGTATTTTCATGTTGCTGAGAAGATTTCTGCCTAGAGCACAAAACATCTGTTTGTGATTTTTTTCCACACCAATTAACAGTTCTGTCCAGTAGGTGGACTCCTTCATGTACACATAGGGGTTTTCTGTTTCTTTTAATCAAGTGTTCCTTAAATCTGTGAAAAGGCATTTTCTCATATTGAACTTCTGATTTCACCAATTTACTGTCTGAAAGGCTGAAAATAGATTCTGGGATTCTGCCTTGCACCTTAATAGGAAGATAGAGTCAGTCAGAAACTGTCCAGTGACCTACACGCCGTTTCCCTGTAATCGTCTTGAAGCATGGACTCATTTAGTAATATAATCTTGAGTCTTAGCTGAACATGTGTCTAACCAGCTAAGGTTTTATTTCCTAGCCCCCTTTGCTAGGTGGGTCTGTGTGTTTAAATTTTGGTCAGTGAAATGTGAGTAGAAGTGATGTGGGCAGCTGCTGGGTCTTGCCCTTAGAGGGAAAGGCTAGGCCTTCCTCCCTTCCTTCCCTTCTTACTGTCTGGAATATGGATGTGATAAGAGAAGCTAGAGGAACCATAGTTGCCCATGAGGTAGAAACCAAATATTGAGGAAGACAGCACAGTAAGGTAGTGGGAAACTGAGTAGTTCTGACATTACACCCAGCATATCTTTACTGGACTTTTTATGTTGAGATTATGATGTGAAAAAGAAATATATTTCTACCCTGTTTCTACACTATATTTTGGGGTCTCGTTTTGACTTTTTGGTGTGTGTATTTAAAATGTACAGTGTGATGTTTTGATATACATATGGTGCTTATTCATATATATGTAGTGAAATGATTATTACAGTCAAGCAAATTATCCTGTCCATCACCTTTCATAGTTACCTTTTATTTTGTGGTAAAATCTCTTTAGCAGATTCTCAGTATCTAATACAATATTATGAACTATAGTTCTCAAGCTGTATATTAGATATTAGACCTTATTCATCTTGCGTAAGTGAAAGTTTGTATCTTTGGACATCCCTCTCCCGTTTTCCTCTTCTTCCCAGTCCTAGTAACCACTGTTCTACTCTCTGCTTCTATGTATCTGACTTCTTAAATAGTCCACATCTAAGTGAGATCATGCGGTATTTTTGTTTCTGTGTTTTACTCAGCATAATGTCCTCCATGTTCTTCCATGTTGTAGCAAATGGCAGTATCTCCTTTTTAAGAGTGAATAGTGTTCCATTTATTTATATACCACAATTTCCTTATCCATTCTTCTGTCAATAAACACTTAGATTGTTTTCACATTTCGGCTGTTGTGACTAATGCTGCAATTGAACGTGGGAGTGCAGAGATCCTTGCAAGGTGCTGATTTCGATTCCGTTTAGGTATAAGCTCAGCAGAGGGATTGCTCGGTCATATGGTAGTTTTATTTTTAATTTTTTAAGGAACTTCTGTACTGTTTCGCATAATGGCTGTATTAATTTATACTCCCACCAACAGTTTAAAAGGGTTTCCTTTTTCTCCATGACCTTGCTAATACTTACTATCTTTTGACTTTTTGATAATAGCCATCCTAACAGGTGTGAAGTGGCATGTCCTGCTGGTAGTTTCATTTGCATTTCCCTGATGATGAATGATGTTGAACACCTTTCCATTTACCTGTTGGCCTTTTTGTGTCTTCACTGGGAAAATGTCTGTTTAAGTCCTTTGCTTATTTTTAAATTGAGTCTCTTCGTTAGAACAGCCTAATTCTAAGATATGTGTAATAACTATACTAGGATTCACATCTATATAAAGACAACTGGATGTGTGCAGTAAGGTTTACAGTCATAATGTCCTCCTATAACAAAGTAAAAAAGACTAACCAGTAGCAAAAGGCAAAGAGAAATGTTATATGTTAAGTATTTTAAGGACAGTGAAGGGTGTTTCATCCAAAGACATATCATGATAAATGTAAAAGCATAGGTTTTAGACTCAGATGGTCTTGAATTTGGCTGTGAAACTTCAGTCTAAGTTCCCTCATCTGTAATATGATACTACTTATTCCATATACTCCTCTCCTACCCCTTGTC
The DNA here is from genome assembly GCA_028533085.1 of Varecia variegata. Taxonomy (NCBI): domain Eukaryota; kingdom Metazoa; phylum Chordata; class Mammalia; order Primates; family Lemuridae; genus Varecia; species Varecia variegata. Next base: position 2,420,423 of record CM052449.1, on the reverse strand, counting down.
CTCTACTTACCACCCCATAATACACCAGAGTCAGCTTAATGTCCCATTTAATCCACATCTGTTTTATTTTCAGGAATCTTAGAGATCATTTTGCCATTTGTCATAATAGAACTGAGACTGGGGTTTGAGAGTTGTTCAATTCTTATTCCTAATAGTTTTAGTTCAAAAACTTAAAATTGCAAATTCATGGTGATGACAAGATTTCCTTTCCAAACTCATTACAGCTTTATATATGTAAATATTCTTAAATTTCTGAATATAGCAATAGCTGTTGTGAGGAAAATACGAAGTAGCTTTAGCCTTCTAACAAAACTCATGCTTGACAAAGTTTTATAAAGATTTTTAATGTAATGGGAAATACTTGAGAGTATTTTGACACTTGGATTTATATTTTAATTATATCATCTAAACATAGATAAGGCCTCTCTTTTTTCAATTATTGTTTTAGAAAATGAAAAGCTTTCTTAAGACAATAATAGGAGGGACACCTATGGTTGAAACTCTGAAAATCAAGGAGTCACCTTCCCCTTATATATAAAGAGATTCATCAAAAGATTATTTAAATGTCGCCATCCAGTTTATTTGATCTATAATTGTTTTGTAAAAATGTTATGTCTAACTTTTTCACAGCACATAGATTTTCCTCTATTCTTCGTAATAGTACAGCTAATGCAATTGCATTTTATAAACCTTTTGTTCTTTTTAAAGCATTCTTATATATCCAGTATGTTTCCAGCATGAAAGAAAGCACAATGGATAATAGAAAAAAAATTGCAAAGGGATTATTCGAGTTTTCAATCAGTTTATAATATACTTGGACTAGCAATAGTTTCATAGGAGAAGTAATGCAGAGTAGCATATAAACTCCACTGAAGTATGAGGTTATTAAGTATGGAATGTCCGATTTCCTTAAGCACTTAAGTTTGTCAGCTGATATTGCTGACATTTCACTTTGACACTTCTTTTTTCTTTTTTTTTTATTGTGAAGGTACATCCTCATTCTTTCAAAAGCACATTTTGGCTTGTGATTGTCTTTCAAATTTTTGTGAAACCATGGATAGTAAAAATTTGTTATTTTTGAATATGAGTTCCATCGTGGAACAAATGCATCACAGACAGCTTGAAATATCAACAAAGTGTTGGGAAGTATGTGGCTAATGAATGCACAGTACATTGATGGTTTGAGATGTTCTGTTCTGGTGATTTTTATCTTGAAAATGAGCCATGTAGGTGACCTGAGACCAAGGTGGATAATGATGAGCTGAAACCTGTAGTGGAAGCAAATCCATCTCAACCTACGTGTGAATTAACAAGGTATGATGTTACTATTCCAACAATATTGGACCACTAGAAACAAATGGGCAAGATAAAGAAGCTGTATAGTTGGGTACTGCATGAATTAAATGAGAGTCAGAAGAGAAATCATCTCGAAACTTGCTTTTCTCTGCTGTCATGACATAAGGTTGTACCATTTCTATATCATATTATGTGTGATGAAAAATGGATTCTGTTTGACAATCGCAAGCATTCGGCACAATGGTTGGATAAAGATTAAGTGCCGAAACACGGTCCAACACTGAATATTCATCAAAAAAAAGCTAATGGTGTCTATTTGATGGTCCATCGCTGGTATTATCTATTATAGCTTCCTGAAACCTGGTCAGTGGATTACAGCAGGTGTCTACTGCAACCAAGTGGGTGAAAGGATGAGGATGCTTGTGATTAAGCAGCCAAGATTGGGTCAATAGAAACAGGCCAATCCTCTTGCAAGACAACACTTGACCACATGTCCCACTAACGCTGCTGCTCAAATTGCAGAAACTGGCTTGGGAACTCTCTATCATCCCCTGTATTCACCAGACTTTGCACCAACTGACTACCACTTCTTCCAGGCTTTGGACCAGTTCTTGCAAGGAAAAATATTCAATTCTCAACAAACTGTGGAAAACACCTTTTGCAATTTTATTGCCACTCACTCTCCAGGTTTCTTCACTGCTGGCATAAGCAAGCTACTGTTAAGATGGCAAAACTGTGTCAATAGTTTAGGCACATACTTTGTTTGATTAATTCTACTGCTTGTTGAAATATAATAAACTAAATTTTTGATTTGAAGTCAGACATTTCATATTTAATGACCTAATACATAGTAACAGGATGCATATAGTGTAAATTTAGAGAAAAATATGACTACTGAGCTGGAGTTGTTGAAGTTTCTTACAGAATTTATGACACTTCAGTTGGCCTTGGAGAATAGGTAGGATTTCGACAGCTCTGAAGAGATGCGGAAGAAGAGAACATTAGGGAAAGTTACTGAGGTAGAATAAGCATGGGGCATGGGGAATTAGAAGGAATTTATTCTGATGGAGGAAAAATTAAGTTGAAAAATCCTAGGTTATTAGATTAATAACTAAAATGGGATGCTCTTTCCCAGGCCTTGGAAACCTGTTGGTGTAAGGAATGTGGGCTTTTCCTCATAATCGTTAGAACCACAGTAGGATCTTGGGCAAGGTTGTGACATGATGAAAGTGGGGTTTTAGGAAATTTAATCGAGGATGTTTATCGTGTGGATCAGAGGTGGCAAAAACTGTCCTTGAGGCAGTAAAAATGAACTGAAATTGTTCAGGTCCTAGAATTGAGCTATGATACTGCAGATTGAAAAGATGGAAGAATTCTGAGCTCTTTACAAGGATAATTGAAAAACATGGTAAGATGAAAAATAGTGAAAGGTTAAAACTGGCTCCAGAAGGTATTGGGCAAAATGAGTGGTCAGTGCTTTCTCTGTTTGAAAGAAACATATTAAAATCTAATATTTTGCACTTGGCATTGAATTTAAAATGCCTTTCTTTAATTTCTTTGTGTAGTAATTATTTTGTTTCATGACACCTCCAAAAAGTCTGTAAAATTCCCATTAAAAAAGAAAAACAAAAAAATTCAAAAGAGTTGGTAATGAAGGTTTGGAAACATACTTGCACAGAAGATGTCTCTACATGCAGTGCAGCAGTGACCCATGGGCATGTATGATGCATGTGCTCTGGGTAAGCTGTGCAGCCTTAGTACCCAACTGTAGTCCTGGAAGCACAGGGGAAGTAGAAGTATTTTTAATAAGTGGTACTGGGAGGCAGGTATGACCCTTAATTTTCAGAGAATATCTAGGAGACCAGCCTGGTGACAGCAGATATACCAGGCAGGAAGCACATTGGTTAAATGGTACCATGGTTACATATCTATAAACAAACACAACAAAAGGGAAACTACCAGGGTAGAATTGCACATGTTAGTCTTACAAAATAAACAAAAGTATCAGTGCTGAGAGAGATTTCTAGAAAACATCTGCCAGTTTTGCAGGTATTTGGCTAAGTATATAATTTTCCTGGTATTTTTAAAGTGTTATATCTAATCTACATAGATAAATAATACTGTGTGCTTTCAAAATGCATCAGGGACCATATAAAAACCTATGTATCAAAACATAAACTTGATTTTGAAATATGATTAATATAGCTGAGAATACATTCTGCTCATGGAACAAAAAAGACAAAACCACACAAGAGAATCAATACGATGGGCCGTATGTTCTTTGATAGTTACAGAAATGGAATATACAGTGAAGACCAGATATGTTTCAGCTTGTTTGTTTTCAGTTTTTCACATTAGCTGCTGCAGCTGAAAAAGCATATCCCCAGTGAAGATTTCAGGGGTGAAATACTACTCACCACTTTATTCTTTTGGGATCCTCTTGTATCTTCCACTGCAACTAAAAACACTTCAGCTTTGCCTGAAGCATATTTTCTGGATCTTAAAAATATCATGAATTTAAGCAAATTCTGGCTGTTTTTCCCCTCCTTGCTTTTACTTAAATAAAACATAAAAGTAACTGTTGTATTTTGGTCTTATGTTGTAATTTAGTCTTCAGAGAAATGTGAGTTGATGTTAATGCTTTAAAAAAAAAAATAGATGGATAAGCTAAAGTTCCCAGACTAAGGGAAATCTTGCTTCCATTTGGCTTGAAAAAACAAAGTGAATTGTAATCTGCAAGCAAATATATTTTTTTCCTTGGGGTCCATGATCTTTTAATCCATTTAATTGGAGATCAGTGTAGTCTCCTGAAAATTTGACCAGCAGAATGGGACTGTGGCTTAACCACGAAAATGATAATATTTCTACTAACAAATAACAATAGCAAAATTTATTAAGCTCCTACCATTTTAAGTGCTTCCTATTTTGTTTAATTTCTACTTAATTAAGTTAACAACAAAACCCTGTGAGGTAGGTGGCATCATTATCCCCATTTTACAGATGAGGGAGGTTAGGCACAAAGTAAATCAGCAAATTGTCCAAGGTTATACAGCTAGGAAGTGGTGAAGCCATGAACTCAGACTCTGACATTCTGACCTCTGAGTTCCTATCCTATGGAACTGCTCTATTGACATAATTTGTGAAGAATTGCTACCTTAAGATAGAAATAAGAAATAAAGTATGCATTGTTGAAAGTCAGATAAAAGAATAGAGGGTGCAACAATGTCATTAAACACATAAATATAACAGTAATAGCTACCAAGCAGACCTCTTAGGCTATCATATTTAATTAAAAGTCTTTCAGTTACTCTGCTTCCCCAACACCATTTTCCAGATGAGAAAACTAGAGCTCAGGGACATGAAAGCCCATTCTTCAGGATCACAGAGCTTATAAATACCAGATTTAGAATTTGAATACAGTTGTCTGACTCTTAAAATCTACGCTCCTTTTGACAGAAAGCCAGGAGTCAAAAAAGAGAGTATGGGGGGCAGTTGAGTCAAACTTAGAAGAAATGCTTGGAAGAGACTGTGCCTGTGGCTGAGACAGTCAAGGGATAGGAGGAAGCTCGGTTGGCCTGGGATCTGGACGTTAAGGTGGAAATGACTTAGTGGCAGGGGAGACCACATACCTGGTGAGACACACTTTGAGCCATCTCAGCCTGTTCATGGAGCCCCGGGGTAAGGGCTCGTTCGTCTCATCATGCATTCTTCCTCACACTCATCCATGTGCTTTAAGGACAGCACATTATTCCTGAAAAAGTATTTTTTCCACCTTAAGTCAACAGATCTAAGTTTGAAGTTCTGGTTCTGCCAGCTAGTGGATGAATAATCAGAGGAAAATCACACATCCTTTTTGAGCAGTAAGCAGCATTAATTTCACAAGGTTGCAATAAGAAACACTTGATGATGTTTGTGAAATGGCTTGTAAAAGTGGTCAGTCCTGCCCTACATGTTATGCTGTTATGATTAGTTACCTTGACTTCCAGCATTTTTATTTCCTTATATGTCTGAGGAATAAAATACTTCCACATCAATTGCTGGAAGATAGGGCTGTGATTGTGAATCTTTACAACTTCTGTGACCTAGAGAAATGCCAAATGCTCATACCTGTGCACACACACACAGCACTCAGAATGTTCAGCAATTAGGGTACGCAGAGCTGTATTGTTTGAAAACTTCTTTTCTCAAAAAATTCTTAGGTGCTCCTCTGGGTTGTACCAGCCTACACCAAACCAAATAATTAGATCAGGTTTAACTTTGGGATGCAGCATTTTAAAGCTCTAGAATTATCTCTATATCTTTCTTCCTCCTTTTCTCTTATGTTTAAAATGTGTTAAATATAGAACTAATCTTTCCATAATGAAAAATGGCCTAAAACCCACATGGTGTTTGAGTTAGTGTATTAAAATATCTTAAAATATACTTGATGCTACAATATTTACTTTGTTGGGATCTGGGGGTTGGAGTGGGGTTGGGATGTCAACAAGTGACATTTTTGTTTCCCAAAGGCAATCTGCAGTCACTTTCCTTCACCCTTTTGTATAAGCCATTTCTTCTGTTTGAACATTGCTATAATTCTACCCCATCTTGTCCCCAAACATGGCTAATTCTTACCCTTCCTTCAGGTCTCCATCCATGTATAGGTTGGTTGCCTTGGGAGGGGACCCCTCCAATCTCTTGTTCTCAAATCGTATTTTACAACTTTAACATTGAAATATTTTATTTGCATAATAGCTTTTCTCTATCTTTCACTAGACTTTATGTCCTCATGAGCAAGTCTTTGTATTCTGCTCACTGTCATAGTCTTTACCCCGCGGTTACAAACTGGATAGTCTGCAGAGGTGGTGTTTTTGTTTTTGTTTCTACTTTGAAATTATTTTTTTAAACTGAACTAAAGTTTAAGAATTAGGATATTACATTTAAAAAAACAACTTTCCAGTTTCTTTTGAGGAAAATAAATATCAGAAGTTCTAACAACACTGGATCATATCTCGAGGCTAGTTTCAAGGTAAACTTACTCATATTTTATACTATTTCTGATTTTCCACTAAGAGAGGGCTGTTTCAATGGAGAGAGTGCAATTGGGTTTTTAAAGGAATCAGAATATTCTTTTTGTGGGTTTGAAACTTAACAAATTATTTGCTTAAGAATGTAGACGAGTTTCTTCACAGTGATCAAGGCAGCCCTTTTATTTTTTTTAATATAATTTTAAAAACAATTTACTATGCTTTTTCTCCTTTTTTTTTTTTTTTTATTTGAGACAAAGTCTTGCTCTGCTACCTGGGCTAGAGTGCCTTGGCATCAGCCTACCTCACAGCAACCTCAAATGCCTGGGCTCAAGTGATCCTCCTGTCTCAGCCTCCCAAGTAGCTAAGACTACAGGCATGTGCCACCATGCCTGCTGAATTTTTGCTATTTTTAGTAGAGACAGGGTCTCACTCTTGCTCTGGCTGGTCTCAAACTGTTGAGCTTAAGCAATCCTCCCGCCTCGGCCTCTCGGAGCACTAGGAGTAACAGGCCTGAGCCACTGTGCCAGCCAAGGCAGCTTTTTAACTCCTTCGAGGAGCAGATAATATTCTCTGAGGAATACATACAGTCAGAGGAATACATTTTGTAGGGAGACTGAATAATCTGCAGGTGAAATTAAGCAATGTAATTTGATGGATAATTTAGAAAGGACACTAACTTTTGTTTGAAAGATGAAGTAACTATTTTTAGGGTTGTTTTTGGATGTCTGAATTAGGAGGCCAATTTCATTAGATAATTTTGCTCATGTGCATGTGTCAACATGACTTTCATCTTTTTTAACTCATCAATTAAAAAAACCTGTTTCTCTTAGGAAACTAATAAAGAATGTTGCTACCTATTGGTTGATACTGGAAACTAAAATGAATAGAAAAAAGCAATTTATTTAAGTTTATTAACAATCTATTTTTTGGTGACTGTTAAATTTAATATTATTAAAGTATTTTATATAGCCCCATAGGAAATGTCTGCTGTCCCCAGACCAGCCTCCAGGCTGTTCTCTGAAAATGTCATGCTTATTCCTTCCTCCCAGTCCTTACGTGCTCCTCTAACTAAAACCACTTTGTATCCTCCCTTTGGGTGCCCAGATCTTACCTACCCTCCCAGGTCTGGCATAAAGTCCCTCTTTTTCAGCACATCCTCTTCAATGTGTATGAGCAAGTACATTGACGTTGGAATTGGACAAACCTGGTTTTGAAATCAAACCTACGTACTGGTTATATGGCTGTGCAGACATTTAGCTTCCCAGGCCTTTAGTTTCCCCATAAAATTGTAAAAATTGGGAGAGTAATTAGCTTACATTTTTATGAGAAAAAAGTTGTATCATGTAAGACATTTGAAGCAACGTAAAGTACCAACAAATATTTTGCCACAGCACTCAGTAAACCAGAGATTGTAAACTGTCGGCCCACAGGACACAGAAACCTCGGAGACGTACCCATTTGATTTACGTGATGGACTTAAATGTTTGAATTAGTTTTCAATATTAAAAAAATTAATATGTGGTTTACATAAATGTCTAGATTCTTGTTTCTGTTTAGGAAATTAGAAGATCGGGGTGCCCTGGGCCTGCATGTCCAAATGGCGGAAACCTGCAGGAACTGAGCGGGCAGCTTTTCCAGGAAAGCACTTGTCAGTTTCGCTTATCCGCTCTGCGCGCTGTGGTGTCCCTTGGCTTTCTTAAGCCTGATAATCGTTTAAGTTTATAATCCCCGAATTATGCCATTTATTTTTGTTTTTGGATACATTGTACCTTTCATCACTGTGTGTATTCATCTTATTCTGTGCTATATAAAAATAGCATGTATTCTTATGTACTTCATTATTTATAAGGTATCTTATGTGTCTTATTCTGTGGTGTGTATATAGGATCCTAAAGGGCAGACATGAGATTTAATGAAATTCTTCAAATCTCCACCAGCTTCTAATAGTTACATCACCTAGTAAGTTAACACATACTAGTTAAGTTAGATTATGAGGTGAAAAGATGTAACTATTTTAGTAATATACATTTTAGATTATGAAGAAGGAGAAATATAGAGAAAAAAGGGGAAGAAAATGCTTGTCTTATTCCTTCTACTCTTTGCAACACCAGGGTTAGTTTTTCAGGGCTTTTGTTCCATTCACGGGTTCCCTAAAACTTCAGTACTGCATACGTTCTGAAGACTGGATTGGTTTTTACTTCTGCATCTCTCCCCTGGGGAATTCTACACGCTCTTTGTTTAATTTAGTTGTTACATAAATATGTTGAAATGCCCTACTGTTTTAGTTCTTACTGTGAAAATATTTTGTAAGCAGCAGTATTACAATATTTTTTCCCTCCCGGTTCCATAGATCATAAAACTTAGAAAACAGCAAGGGAGTGTAAAGCTTATCCAGTGCAATTCCTCATGACACCACTGAGGCCTGGGAAAGAAAGTGGTTTGCCCACAGTTCACCTGGAGGCAGAAGACCCTCCACTAGGACCCGGCATTCATGACTCCAGTTCAAACTGATGTTTAAATTTTAAATAGAAATTCAGCTTTTCATCATATTTGAAAAGCAAATACAGTGGATTCCACTGAAATAGTTAGGTCCTCCATCTCATAATCTGAGCCAACTAGTATCTGTTAACTTACTGTGTGGGATAATTCTATTCTCACAAGAGCTGTGCAGGGTAAGTGTTGCTATTATCCTCATTTTACTGTAGGGAACTCTGAAGTCTAGAAAGGCTAAGTAACTTGTCAGGAGTTACACAGCTGGTGAGTGATGGAGGTGAGATTTGGACTCTTCTTACCATTCTGTGCGCTTAACCACTGGGCCAGCTGATTTGTCACCAGGTGCTCAGTTTCTTCATTTTGTAATGCACTTGTCATGTGCATGTGTAAGAACCGGTATAATATTGACTAAGTTTTCAGTTTTTCTACCTGTAATTGCTTGCAGTTTAACTTCTAAGGTTCAAAGTTTCTACCTTCATTACACAGTTCTGGTAAACTCTATCTTCATTGTTCCAACTATTTCTATTACTATTCACCATTTCACCTATGTGCGAAATTCTGAAATTACTCAAGTTACGACTTTTTTCTTATGCAAAAATATCTTACCAATGCTTGGTTCTACGAACAAACAAATCTTCAGCTATTGGATGAGTAAAAAATTAATAGCTTTGTTTTAAGACTTTTCTTAATTACTCAAAAAATCTCTTTTCCCCTGCAGGTTGTTTTGATCCTCAACTATTAATTTACCCTTTCTATGAAAATGGTGCCTGCTGGCATGAAAAGTTGTGGAGTTTCTATTCAAGGGGAAATTTCCTGTTCAACTTTTATTTTATTTTTTTAGAGACAGGATCTCACTCTTTTCACCCAGGCTAGAGTGCAGTGGCACTATCATAGCTCACTGCAGCCTTGAACTTCTGGGCTCAAGCGATCTTCCCACCCTAGCCTCCCACGTAGCTGAGACAACAGTAGCATCTCACCACCATGCCCAGCTAATATTTTTTTTTAGTTTTTTTGTAGAAACAGAGGTTTCACTGTGTTGCCCACATTGGTCTTGAACTCCTGGCCTCAAGTGATCCTCTCACCTTGGCCTCCCAAAGAGCTGGGATTATAGACACAAGCCACCATGGTCAGTCCCTGTTCAACTTTTAAATTTTGCTTTTTGCAAAAGTTATATGCAGTGCTGAACCAGGCACTATGGGAGGAAACTAAAGTAATGAAAACTTGGCATCGCAGTTGAGAAGTAGAACTTATGAATGCCGTGTCAAATATTTAAGTCTATGTAAAGTAATCCTGAGTAGTGAAAGTTAATGTCCCAGTCTTCTGGAGCTGAGCTGAGCCGAGAGTGTGCAGCGAAGCAGGACTGAGTCAGGTGATGTTAATCAACGGCTTTGAAAGGAAAACTTGGTCTCACGGTTATACTCTGCCTGACTCTCATTCCTCACTGATCTGTATGGACTTGGAAAAAGAAAATAACTTAGATACTAGGGATTTTTAAAGATACGACATTTAATTTTTGGATTATAAAAGAAAAAACAGACTTTACTGTGAATATTTTTAACAGGAAGAAGAAAAAAATTGCTTGTTACCTCAACGCCCAGAGAAATCCATTGTAAACGGTTATTAATAATTTTTCATTTCTCTTGTTCCATGCATTTAACTGCCTAAACACTTGTCTGAATGAAAAATGACCTGAAACCCACACACTACTTGAGTTAATATAATTAAAATATCTTAACATTATATATATTACTATTAATATCTCTACATTATATAACTTCAGTAAATTTGGGATAATGTTGTTTAAATAAGTTCGTACCTTATTTTTGTCACTTAATCCATGAATCAGAGTAGACAATATACAAGAATAGTTTGCCATACATGCAATATTGTTCAAAAGCATGCTCTTAATGCCTTTATCATAGTTTCTTGTGTGATGATTAGCATGTATTTTGTCATTTTCCTATTATATTTTTCTCTATTTTTAATTAAGAATAAGTATTGAAAATCTTTATACAGAAATCATTGATTTTTTCCTTAGAGAAATAACATAAGTATTCTTGCTTAATAATATTTTAATTTGTTTAGGAATTAATCCTAAATCTAGACTTTATAGGTATAAGCTTTAAAAAATAAACAACAAAAGCCTTTTTTCTTATAACAAAGTATAACATTATTATATAAAGTACATATAAAGTTATAAAGTACAGATTGACAAAACAAAAAATAAAATATCTGATAACTAGATAGTTCTCTTAGCTTTTGATATTTATATTTCATAATTATTTCCCATTAAAATGTTACTGTGTCTTATTTCACTTAACTATAGAACATGAGTATCTTTCCAAATCATCAATTTTTTTAAAACAGTCTTTTTAATGGTTTTATAGTATCCATTATAAGAATATATTATTATTTTAAAGACTGCATTTCATTGGATATACAGATTAGTAGCAATGTCTTATATTATAAAAATTCTGTAATAAATATCTCTTAATATGTGTTGCTGGATTTTGTTCCTGATACTATCTTTCATTTATTCATTTCTTTCACAAATATGTCTTAAGTGCCTACTATGTGTTAAGGCACTGTGCTGGCTTTAAAAAAATAGCCACTAGCCTCATGGAATTTACAATGTAGAACAGTGCTGTCCAGTAGAACTTTCAGCAATGATGGAAATGTCTGCATTGTCCATTGTGGTTATTTTAATTAATTTAAATTTGAGTTTAAATAGCCACATATGACTAATGGCTACCCTCTTGGGTACTGTCTTGTAGAATTTACCTGAAATCTGCCAGCTATCTTGACTACTGCGTACTACTAGAGCTTTCATGGGATCTATACTAAGATGTCCTTTTACATATTATGTGACAAGAAATATTTATATTATTCTATTGCAGAAGTTTTATGAATTCAGTACTACTTTTTTAAAACTCAATATTTTGGCTAGCCAGTTACCCAAAGTAAATGTGAAAACCTTAAAAAGATATATGTTGATACATGTTGATTCATATGTTAATGTGGATTGTACTATATTTGTTTCAAATGACTAAGAGGCACTATGATATTAATTAGTAGCCTAATTTAAAAATAATCACTCTATATTCTACTCAGTTAAACTAGTTTGGCTCACCTTAGATACACAGTTGGTCTAGTTTATTTTTTCTGGTGTTTGTCAACTGATACTTGCTCAAGTTCTTTCAAGACAAAGGTGTTTTCTTGTATCAGTACAGATGGGTTCGTATCTAACCGCAAAGCCGGTACTCTTGAGGGTCACCTTCTTGGATCCAGTCATGGGCCAGAACACCTCTAATGGTGGCTCCGCTGCTCTCTCTGCCTTTGTTCCCTGATAACTTGCATTACCTCTTTCTTTACGCCTCTGCCACTCTGTCTGTCACTGCTTCATTTTCTTGGCACTTCGTAGTTCAAATCCAAAGAGAACGAAATAGATTGGTCCAGGTCATTTCTTTTTAAATTGAACCAACCTCATTGAATGTCACAAGCCAATTTAATGGATTCCTTGCCCTTGGATTAGATGCCTAGCTCAGGTCCAATCAATTCTCGTCCTTTGGGGGCATGGACACAGAGTACAAAGCCTGAGCACCTAATGATTGCACTTATCAGGGGCAGTGGGTTAAATAGCTGGGCACAGTACTGGCAGGCAGTGTGTCTGACCTTTGTAGAGTAGTGAAAAATAACAGTTTGCTCTCACTAATATGATACTGTGGTAAATAACTATACTTCTTTACAATATTAGTAATTAATTTACATTTTCCAAAGTGCTTTGCAGGCTAAAATTGTATTCATTCGTATATGTGACACTTCATATTCAAATGAAGTAAAGTCTTACCTTTTTGGAGAGTGGAAAGTAGATACTAATATTGAAGCATATTGAGGTATTTTTTTTCATGTGCATTATCAATACTATGTGAACACATCGTGCATTTTGAAAGTACAAGAAATTTCTGTTCATTTTAGCAGCATGCTTTTCTTTTCTTGTCTTGAAAATGATCACCAGCTTGTCCTAATGATTACTGATGCATCACTAACGCAGAGTGAATCAGTGACACAAAGAGTGATAGTCAATAGAATCACAGTGTAAATCCTAGAAGGAAACTTACCTTCGATCCAACACCGGAATTTTAGAAATTCGAAGTCAATTTATCCATTTTCCCTAACACCATTAAGGAAGGCATGTGCTCTTTTTATTTTTATGCTTTTATCTAATGATCCTTGCAATAAATTCTTAGAATTTACACAGAGGAAAAATTATTTTCCATTGGTAAAAAGAAATATACTTACTTTTGTTGGAGTTATACAATCTGCAATAACTATGAAAAAGCACAGGGATAGATTTAATTTTCAAATGTAGTAGTTGTATGGGCATATTTTTAAAAAATAGTCATTGTCTCCAATTCATTAAATAAATGTTGATTAAAAACTAACTATGGGTTAAACATACATAGGCCATTACTTAGGTATAGTTTATACTTTTTTTCTTCTTTCTTTTTTTGAGACAGAGTCTCACTTGGTCACCCTGAGTAGATGAGTAGAGTTCAGTGGTGTCATCATAGCTCACTGCAGCCTCAAACTCCTGGGGTGAAGCGATCCTCCTGCCTCAGCCCCCAACCCCACTGCACCACCCTGAGTAGCTGGGACTGACTATACGTGCACACCATGATGCCCAGCTAATTTTTCTGTTTTCAGTAGAGATGGGTTCTTACTCTTGCTCAGGCTGGCCTCAAACTCCTGAACTCAAACAATCCTCCTGCCTCGGCCTCCCAGAGTTCTAGGATTGCAGGTGTGAGCCACCGTACCTGTTAATGTTTATTGAGCACATGCTATGTGCTCAAAGCTGTATCAGTGAAAAGCTAATAGGAATTTCTGCTGTGGAGCAGCTTATATTAAAATAGTGAGAGGCATAAATAGGAAGATTGGAAGGCTGTTAGTAATAAAACAAGTTGCAAACTCCTTCATGCTGTGATCATGTCTTATACTTGTCTGTGCCTCGTGGTGTCAAGGACATTACTGAGACTAATGACACTGCTAAACTGAACAAAGTGAAACACAGGAGCAATTGATTTAATCTTTTAGCCTTGATGATGGGGCAAAACCTGATGATACAAGAGGCAGAGATGTGTTGCTAGCGTACATAGAGTACATATACATAAAATATGTGTGTGTGTGTATGTAGGTATGTATACAGTCAGCCCTCTGTATCCATGAGTTCTGCATCTGCGGGCTCAAACAACCCTGGATTGAAACTATTTGAAAAAAAAATCCATTTGAACTGAACATGTACAGACTTTTAAAAATTATCCTTATTCTCTGAACAATATAGTATAACAACTATTTCCATGGCATTTACATTGTATTAGGTATTTTAAGTAATCTAGAGGAGATTTAAAGTATGCAGGAGGATAGACATAGATTATATGCAAATAGGACACCATTTTTTATAAGGACTTGAGCATCCACAGATTTTGGTGTCTGAGGGAGGTCTTGGAACCAATCTCCTATGGATACTGAGGGATGACTGTATATAAAAAATACATATGCATATACATATATATAGATAAACTATATTGGAGCTATAAAAAGAAAAGGGACACATTTTGGATGTTTCTTATAGAATTGGAACTTTAAATATTTCTCTGTTTTTTATCCAACTTGCCCCTCTGTGTAACTAAGTAGGTGTTCAATAAATCCTCATTGAATGAATGGAGGAGAAATTGCTTTTAAAACATTATAGCAAAATGGGATACTCACTGTAGATAAATCTAGATAAAAGCTGAATACTAATCACAGTAGGCCATAGCATTGTCTTTGTTTGTGCAACAGTACTGTATAAATAGTGTAAGTTTGCACACAAATGACAGATGGAGAAAAAGCAGCAGGGCAGCTTCTTTCACTGAGCTCTACCTAGTTAACTCAGGGCCTTTCACATGATACATGCTCGTTAGATTTCGTTGTATTGATTTTTTTAGAAAAATAAAAGCCAATCTGTACATACTTTATGACAACAAAAAGTTTAAAAATAGGTTATGTTAGCTACTTAGTAATTAAAATGAGCTGACTTTGATTAGTATTAGCGTTAGCCAGTTTTGAAATACCAACCTTCAAAGCCTTATAAACAGTGAAGTAACACAGCTCTGGCACTAATTGGGTCTTCCGAGCAGCCTAATAAGGCTGAATGCCATTTACTTAGCAGTGAACAGCTGGCTAGATTACAAGGACTCCCCCCAACCCCCCAGAAAAATCTGTAGGAAAATTCATCAGTGCTAAAAATCAGCTGTGAATCTTCTAACGTAAGAGCTAGTATTGTAAGTGAATGAACACCTAGAGCAGAAAGAATGAAAGCACTTTCTGGCTTCTACCCATTCCCTTGTAGCATCACTGCCCCTTATCACTTCTCCCAGGGAGGGTACAGTAGGGGACCCTGAGGCTAGCGTAGAGTAGAGGTGACTGGACCTGGCTCCTGTCCCTCTCACTGCTGATTACTGTCAGCTCCAGCAGGTCAGTGGATTCGACTTTCCCTTACCCGTTCCTCTCTGGGACGCTGGCAAGAAGCCTCTTGGAGAAATGCTTTCCTCTTGGTTTTCCTACTACCTCACTGGCCTCTCTTCCGTGGCCTTTTTCTTGGCTCTTTCACATCTCCCTGGCCTCTAAATGTTGGAGTAACCCAGGATGTATATTCCTTTTCTATCAGTGCATAAAAAATTACCAAAAACTTAGTGATTTAAAATAACACACTTCTGTGTTATTTTGTGGATTGGAAGGCTGTGCACAGCAAAACCTATCCCTCTGCAAGGCTGCAGTCAGGGCGTCAGCTGGGCATGGTGTGTCATCTGAATGCTCAATTTGCGGAGGATTTATCTTCAAGCTGACTGAGGGCGTTGGCAGAATTTATTTTCTTGAGGCTATAGGGGAGGGCCTTACATTTTCTTGGCTGGAGGCCGGAGGCCTTGCAGGCTGGCAGCTGGAGCTGCCCTCAGCTTCTAGAGGCTTCCCTGAGTTCCTTGCCAAGTAGTTTCCCCTACGTGGTTGCTTCCTTCACAAAAGTCGGCCAGTGAGGGGGAAAAACCAGCAAGTTGGAGGCAGTGAAATAATGTAATCATACAAAGTAAGACACGTACATCCAGGTACCTCACTCTGTCACATATTCTAGGAGTTAGAAACACGTTCCAGGCCCTGCCTGCACTCTAGGAGGTGGGGATCATACAGGGCCATGAACACCAGGAGATGGGAATTGGGGGACCAAGAGTCTCTAGGCGGTGGGAATCATACAGGGCCATGAACACCAGGAGATGGGAATTGGGGACCAAGAGTCTCTAGGCGGTGGGAATCATACAGGGCCGTGAACACCAGGAGATGGGAATTGGGGACCAAGAGTCTCTAGGCGGTGGGAATCATACAGGGCCGTGAACACCAGGATATGGGAATTGGGGACCAAGAGTCTCTAGGCGGTGGGAATCATACAGGGCCATGAACACCAGGAGATGGGAATTGGGGACCAAGAGTCTCTAGGAGGTGGGGATCATACAGGGCCATGAACACCAGGAGATGGGAATTGGGGACCAAGAGTCTGTCCACTTTGGGGCCGGTTCTCTAGCTGCGCTCATTTCCTTTTGCATCTCGTGACTTGAAATACTGCTAACATTTTGTATCTACGGTGTTGAGTTTGATTTTCTCTAACCTTCACTGATACAGCCAACTACTTGCTTTATATTTTTCCTACTGGCTATCTCTAATTTGAGGAGGATTTATTTTCAAACTTACTCAGGTTGTTGGCAGAATTTATTTTCTTGAGGCTATAGGAGAGAATGCATTTCATCTCAAATTGCATCCATCCAAAGCCAAAATATTATAATCATTTCTCCCCAATAATGTACTTTTTCCACACACTTCCAGTCTCACTAAATACCAGCTCTACCCTTTCAGTTGCTCAGATTGGAAAACTTTGTATATCCTTGATGCTTTCCATTCTCTCATGCCAATATCTAGTTATTGGATAATCCTGTCCCATCTATTTTCAAAAAATATTAACTTTCTGACCATTTCTCTCCACTTCATCAAATCTCCTCCCATTTTATTCTCAGTAAAAGCATATGATCTGGCCTTTGTACCTCCCTGACCTCTTCTGCCACGCTCCCCTTTTTCATTCCCTTCCATGGTAGAACACTGGCTTCCTTGCCTTTCTTTGAGCAGGCCAGGTACCCTCCCACTTTAGGGCCTTTCAACTTGCCGTTCCCTTTTGCGGGAACCCTTTCTCCCAGATGCTTGCATGGCTGACTCCCCCATCTCCCTCATGGTCTTTCATACATGAAACATTATAGATGAGGCCTGTCCTATTCTCCTGTTTTTGCAGTTGCAATTGGTTTTTTCTCTTCCTGTGTTCCAGATTTATCTCCCTTATACTGCTCTCCCTCTTTTTTCTGAGTATCATATTACAACATTCTGTAATTTCCTTATTCAGTACATTTATTATTTATGGTCCCTTTTCTGGGCTCGAATGTTGAGTTTTTTGTGGACAGGGATTTCTGGTCCCTGCTGTATTCCAAGGCTGTAAGAATGTGTCTGGCACATAAATAGGTGCTTGTTAATTATTTGTTGAATGAATGAATTAATGCAGTTAATCTTTTATCAAGTTGGTACCTGCAGCACCTTCAGTTAATCCTGAAATCTTAAGTGCTTATAGAACTATGTTACCCACAAATCTTTTGAAACTTGTCATTTCTTGGTTAGTATCTCCAGCCAGCACTAGGGCCTGATCTAAAATGTAGGCCACTTGGTGGCCCTCTGGCAGCCATTCCGGTCCTAGTGAGGGGTAAACTCTATCTCCATTTCTTAGCAGCTGTCGCAGGACCAGCTATCTAACAGGATGGACCACATGGAACCCCAACGCCACTGCTCCCTGAATTTGCTATTGATAGAAACTCATGCAGTTTTACCACATGCCACATTGCTTCACATCCCACGTTGCCTCTCACCAGACATGGCTGCACATACCTTGGTGAACCTCTCGGTTCTCATTTTGCTGCAAAGATTATGAAGCATGCAATGGTAGTCAGCTGACTCCTCTCCCAATATACCCTTCCTGTAGGATTTTCTCCTCCGTGGCCTGTCCTTTCATCTTGTTATTTTTTTTTCCTATGTCCCCACATCCTCAAAAACCATATTAAAATCTGCTTTCTGGGTGGCATTTCCTATCATTCACATACACTTTAGTCTAAAGTAGTAAATAAATGTATCATTTTTCTCTAGATGTATGTTCACTTTAAAGCCTTAAACTTGTTACAGAATGAAAAATTTGTTCCTCTCCGTAGCACTGGAGGCATTAGCATGCTGGTTAATTTGATTTAGAGCACAAACAAAAGAGAGGTCCTGTTTCCTTGACCTCTCATCAAAGAGGTTGCTTACTATTGTCCGTACGTGTTAGCTGAACCTTGGTCAGAACTTTCTCTGTTTGAGCTTGGGCACAAGTGGTTGGTGACTTATGGAGGTAGCCGATAGACAAAGGGGGGTGATCTCAACCAGATGGGTTGAGGAAATCTCACAGACTCTTTCCCTACTGCTACTGAATAACAGCTAGCTATGCCCTTGTTGCATACTTTGTGAAGCTTTCATTTCAACTTTAAATTGTTTCTTAAAATTTATTTCAATCAGATGTCACTTGTATGAAAATATTTACTGTTGATGGAGGAATATATGGTGATTTTCTCTGGGGAACAGTCTGCGCTTACCTTTTGTCTTTTTCTGTTTCTTCGAAGCCCAACACTAATTTTCTAATTGTATTTTTAGGGAGCTGAATCTTAAACTTTCTGAGGAGAGGATCCAGGCTCCGGAGTTCCTGCCAGGTAATTAAAAAATATGGAAACAACTCATAGTGCCTAGATTAGACTTTCACTATGATGTCAATTTTAGATAACTTTGGAATTGCTCTTTTTTTATGGAGAAAAAAAGATACAGCTCTGGTAGGAAATTATGTAAAAAATAAAATTCACAATGAAACCATTTTTAAAAATTATACCATTAAACACTCTGTTTATTGGTAATCAGCCCAAATACAGAAAGACTAAGAGACAGATGCCAGTCTAAAGAGACAAGTGTTTCCCAAATAAAATATTTCCTATCAGCAGAAAATGTTTTACTTGGTATACTAACTTGGTAGTCTTAACTACACAAACAGTTGGATGAAAAAGAAAATGTGTGTATTGCCAGCAAACATTTTCAAAAGATAAGTACTTGCTGCAAGTACTGCACGCTTAGAAAAATTTTGCATTTGGCCAGCTGAGACCACCGCGTGTTTTGAAATACGCCATCCATCATTTCAGTGTTAAGAGCGCCCCCTGGTGTGATTGCATATTTATATGCTTATGTGACAACTAAATTTTGTTTTTAAAATCTCATGTTGCTATCAGATGGTGATGAGCCTTCATTTTATGCTAGGTTGATATGGTCAGTATGGTTTGCAACTATCTAGAAATATTATTTAAATGTTTTCTTGCCATCAGTCATGGTTTATCTGGAATCAGTGTTCTGCTTGAAAGTCGAGTTTGGGAATATCTAATTCCTAAACTTCTTTATTTCAATCTAATGTTCAAAAAGATATCATTTAGTAAGTTTGAAATTATATTCTGAGACAAAATTTTACAGGATAATCAAATTCTTTGGTGGTAATAACTTTGTGAAGTGGCAAACTGCTGTGAACAATTCCTTTTTGGTAAACTCATGGACGTTTAATAATGAAGCCCAAGAATTCAGACATCACATTTTGTTTTTAAAATATCCATTGTGTGATAAATAAGTAATCCAGATTTTGAGGTTTTCTTACAAGGTAGCAGCAGCTCTGTAGCTACAGAATTTGCCAATATAAGCATAATAATTAATCCATGCATCATAAATAGGACTCTCACGTAGCTCATGCCACCAGGTAAGAATGTCCTGAAATCACTCCCACCCCCATAAATTCTCAGTCAAAATTGGCAGCAGAGTACCTGTCTTATAACTTTGTTTTCCTTGTATTTAATTATTATTACTTTGGGAATAATTAAACCATTCTTGCAAAGTAAGAGTACACATCATATTCTAAACATTACATTTCTGTAAATCTGATGATTTCTATAAATTTGTAAATTTGATAATTATTTTCCCCTACTGGCTCTTCTCCAGATTAAATTATCTTGATTGCTTTGACCATTTCTCATAGGTTCTGTGTTCTAAACCTAATAATTTGCAGAACTACAATGGTAAACTGTTCGCAGTAGACTGCTTTTGCTTTTATTTTCTTCTGTATGCTTACATCTCATTTGACTCTGTAACTATAAGCTCAGTATAGTATTTACACTAATTCCCGGCTTGTTGGAAGAATATCTTCTAAAAAGTAAACTTTAAAAAAATCAGAGGCCGGGCGTGGTGGCTCTAGGAGGCCGAGGCAGGAGGACCGCTCTAGGTCAGGAGTTCAAGACCAGCCTGAGCAAGAGCGAGACCCCATCTCTACTAAAAATAGAAAGAAATTATCTGGACAACTAAAAGCATATAGAAAAAATTAGCTGATCATGGTGGCGCATGCCTGTAGTCCCAGCTACTCAGGAGGCTGAGGCAGAAAGATTGCTTGAGCCCAGGAGTTTGAGGTTGCTGTGAGTGCGGCTGACGCCACGGCACTCTAGCCCAGGCAACAGAATGAGACTCTGTCTTTTAAAAAAATAAAATAAAAATAAAAAATCAGAGCAATGAACCTGACATAGGAGCTGTGTTTGAATCCTGGTTTTCATATTTACTTGTAGAAATTATGACTTTGGACAAATTGCTCACTCAGAGTCTCAGTCTCTTCTCCTGTGACAGAGGAATGCAAATAACTACTTCACAGGATGTTTTTAATGCATTAATTACATTAATATGCCAGATTTGGGGCTGGGTGCTACATAAGCATTTATTTCTAACAACAGCCCCATGAACTGTGTACCATTACTTCTGTATTTTATTGTTAAGACTTCATGATGCTAAGAAACCTCATGAGTGGAAAAGCCAAGATTCTACTTAAGGTCTTTCTGACTTAAAATGAACTCACGGCCACTATACTGTGTGTTTAAGCTAATCATGCATATTCATTTTTATTAACTTGTTGATTTAGTTGTCCTTAAGGTCACATAATTCCCCAGTGCACAAACAGAGGAAACCAAACTTTTGAAAAACAGTAAGGGAATTTTTTACTTGCATTGACTTCACAAAGCTTGTATCATTTTCTTCGTTATAGGTTAAGAATTGTTTTCTGATTTTTTTATACCAAATTCTGTACTTGCTATGGAGACCAATGTAATATGTGTCTCTTTATTTAATAAGCAGTTTTGAAGACTGCTAAGTTGCTCACCATGGAAACATGGTGTGAACAGGCCTGTTTTTTGCTTAATAAAATCTGGTGTGGAATATCATTCTCTTGGTCTTTGAGATTTTCTCTAGGAAGCAGGGTGTTCAGTTATGATTCAAAAGCACGTTGTTGGGCTTCTCAATGGCCAAGTGACTATTTTCTTGTTTAAGTTGCCTCATGTCCTGCTTGGGTCAGATGTGTAGTTATTAATATGAGCAGGTAGCAGGTATCCATATCATGTCTTACTAAAGTAGCACATTACACCAAACATGCACTTAACTTAAAAAACTCAGTTTAACCATAGTTGTTGAACCAATGACTGAGTGAAGTGGGAGTTGTTTTCGTATTTTACTCTCATTTCTGCCCCACCTCTACGCTAGCTCCCCCGCCATCCCACATCTCTCTCACACACACAGTAGTAAGTGTGCTCTTTAACTCTGTGTTTAATGTCTGTGGGATCAGTCTTCCCCTCTGCCCACATCCTCTGATACTGTTTTGGTGTAGGCTCTCATAATTTGAACAATTAGAATAGTGCCCTAACTGAATTCCATGTCAATTTTTAACCCTTTTCAATAAACTAAGACTAATAAACTAAGGCTAATTTTTGTAAAGCATAGAACTAAAAACAGTTTAACATCATTCAATGTCTCATTGTTCAAAACTACCCTCTGGTTCTTGCTTACCTCTCTTCTGGCTTGTCTCACCGCCATGTCTTTACCCCTTGGATGTTAGGCTTTGCTCTACTGAACAAATTACAAGTCCCGGCATGGTTTTTACTCTCGTTGCCTCCCTGTGCCTTTATGCACCAATTCTCTATGCCTGTAACACCCTATCTTCCTTACTCATTCCTGGAAAGTACACATGCGGCCTGGAACTGGAGCAGCCACCTTGCAGCCTTGAGAGAAAGGCCAGGAATTACTGAGACTTTAGCCCTGACATCCTTGAACTTCCAAACTGATACCAGCAATTACCTTCCCTTGGACTTCTCATTGCTGAGAAAACTTCCTCATGTTGTGTTTAAGCTGTTGTTATTTGGGATAACTGTTGCACCAATTCTTTCAGTTTCCTAATTGATACTCATTAGTATTACAGTTCAAAGGGCTACATTAGAAATTAATGGTATAAGTTTCTCACCTCTCCACCTATATATTATATTTGTTAATTCAACAGCCATGTGTTAAGACCCAATGTTACTACGTACTACCTTAGATGCTAAAATATAAGGATTATAACACCATTCCTGTGCAGATGGGTTACAGTCTCATGTGGGTACAGAAGCATAAAAGTAATTACAATAAGCAATACAAGATAAGATAGAACTGTAATATAGAAAGCACCACAGTAGATACGTGTAGAAAAACCCGAGGGTTAACAGAAGAGAGTATTTGCATTTTAATCAGGATGCCCTAAAATTATTAAAAGTTTTGAAATCAGGAAATGACACCCTGGACAGGACTTAACTCCTTGTGTCTTTTCAATGACGCAGTGTAGGTGGTCACCAACTTACGTCAGCCTTGCTGCCTCTTAATAATAATTAAAATGAGCACAGTCTAGGAGACTGAGCTGCAGACGGGCTATCTTTGGAAAGCCAAATTGGTCAAAAGCAATCTATGGAAAAGGAGAGGCAGGAGACAACACCGGAAGTTACCAAGGATTCTTTTGACATAACAGACTGAAGCAATAAGCAAAGAGCCGTAACAAAGAGGGCAGTAAACAAGAAAGTGAAGCTCAGTGGTTGAAAGGCAAGAGTTAGTTAATGGAGACAGACATGGAAGCATCAGGCAGCCGACAGCCCAGAACAAATTCACAATGAGGGAGGAGGGCCAGGGAACAAGTCTCCTCGAGAGAGCACAAAAATAGGCTGCTCTACTCCGGGACTCTCAGCAGAGTCTCTGTGAGGAAAGCCAGAAGCAGACCATAATAAGGACACTATTTATAAAATCACAGAGGCTCAAAGGAGTAAAAACGAGAAAATGGTCTCAAAATAAAACATAAAAATTATAATGAGTCTATGTTTTGAAAAGGCACTAAATGCTCAAAGAACCTGATTCAAAAAGAGGGTCTGGGGACGTTGGCTCTGACTTCAGTGCTTGATCTTGAGATGATTTTTTTGTACAGATGTTGAAATGAAAAAAATTCCCGAGAAAGGCAAAATTAATGTGGAATAAAATTTCTGGGATCGGGCCAAATGCCATTCAGAATTCTCAGGCCTTGGGATAAGCTACAGAAGAAAATTTGAGCACATTACCATTTCTTCTAACTGTTACACACAGGGTTTTCCCAGAAGACAAATGAAAGGAAAACTGCCAATGATCTAGGCTTGAATAAAGAGGACTGACCATCTCCAGTGTGCAACACCACACACTTGAGAGAAGCTGTGAATACCAGTAAGGCACCAAGACATCATGTATTACTCCGTACTTTTACTCTACCCAGAGTTCATGGACCACGTTATGCTTCGATGCATGACCACCAGGGTCCGGTTGAGAATTGTGGATACTCTCCTATGGCACAAGTCCAATCTTTCTGAAAAAACAGAGCATAATAGAATACCTGGCTCCTAGGACCATACTCTGCATGCACACTTCATCTAGTAAGGAATGCTAATTACCTCATCTAATGAAATTGGACTGAGAGTGGTTTTCCAAAATGTATTCGTATGCATTATCTATGTTTGCAATTTTAAAGAAATATATTGGATCACTTAAGATACTTCAAATGATCTAAATTATTCTCAATGTAAGACGTACTGCTGGTTCATTCATGATTGTTTTTAATTTTGAAAATGTTACCTCTGAGGCAGCATAATTGTTTTGCATGATGTCGAATGCCATAGAATAGAGATATAACCTGAATACCTTTTAACTTTCCTTCATAATTTGATGCTGATACACAACATATAAATTCACCTAAATTGTTCTTGAAACTATTTTGCTTTCAGTTGGTAGGCTGCTTTGATCTGTGAAACATAGTAACGTACTTCTGTTATTCCTGTAGAGTTTTGCCATTCATGATTTTTAAAATGTAGTTTTGTTTTTGTTTTTCTGTTTATGGTAAACAGTGGCTTCTAGGTGAGATTATATAAAAATATTTTCCATGGTTTCTTTTAGTAATACGCACATTCTTTATATTCTGTATTTAAATATTTTATCTATTGAGAATTTATACTGTTAGATTGATAAAGTCAAAAGTCAAGATGAAGAATAAAAGAGTTGGAGAATAGAGTAAAATGCTTGCAAAGAAAGTTGGATAAAAGCAGTAATTTTTTTTCCTAAATGGCAACCTAGTTGTCTGTTATTCAAATAGCGATTTTTTACATGAATTTACAATGCCTATACACAAATTCCAAATATGATAAAGTTTTATTTTCAGAGGTTTTTTTTTTATGCTACTGGCATTATATCTTCATGCTTAGCACTATCCTGATTTAGTTCTTTTAGCTGTAAGGTATGTTTTAACATTTGAGAGGATATTGTTCCCATATTTCTTTTCTTGTCTTTGTCATAAATTCCACAGCTCTTCATGCTTGCTTGTTTTACCATCTGAACTCTAGTATCAGCATATCTGGTTCTCCAAAACAAAACAAAACCTGTTGGCATTTTAATTGGGATCATATTATATTTAGAGTCGAACTTAGGAATAATTGTCATCTTTATGAGTGTTTCTATCTAAGAATATGTATATCTCTATATTTTCATTTTATTTTTTATCTTTCAGTAGTTTTAAAGTTTTCTTCATAAGGAACTTAGAAATATCTTGTAAGGATTTTGCTGTTTTTCGCTTAATTTCTTTCTTTAGCTTTCTGATTTATTTTAGTTCAACCAGTTCTCCTTTTTCATCCTCTCTGTGACCTTGCTTAATCAGTCCTATGGATTATAGCTACATCTTGAAATTCTTTTTTTGAACTGAATCTTTATCTTCAAACTTCAAAATTTTCATGGAATTCCAATTTGCTAACCCAGCAACGTTCTCTACAACCCACCATATCTTCAACATTCAACATTCAACATTCTTTTGCACACTCCTCTTTTTTTAAGTTGTTATCTGTAAAGATTAATATCACACAGACTGAAGTTTCTTATAATTCACTTATTCTTTCATCCTTTTTCATATGGTTTCTACTCTCATAACTGTTAAAGTCACACTATTTTAAAATGACATAAGGGTCTCCTAGTCATCAGTTCCCATGGACTTTTCTCTCCATTCATCCTGCTTGCCCCACTCTTGATGATTTGATACACTGCTTATTGCCTTTGCTTTCTTAAAGTCCTTCCTTTAGGCTTAGTGACACTGAGTTTCTCTGAGTCTTATTTCAAACCCTTCTGAATCTTACTTCAAAAGTATATGATTTCTAGTAACCTGTCTTTGGACTATACTCTTTCTGTACTTTCTCCTTTGGAATGTCATATTTCCTGTTGAATTCTGCTTTAATTTAATCATATACCTTACAAGTTTGTGTCTCCATTTCTTATCTCCTTCTAGTTACATTCTCTTCTATGGTGAGTCATCCATCAAAGATACATGCTCCCATTTGAATTGTAGAGTTGATGCCAGGACATAGCTACTCAGCCAGCTATCTTAGCTGTTACCTTCATCTTGCACTTAAGTGTAGCTGTGTAACTGGTTCTTGCTAATAGATTGGGAATAGAAATGATGTATGACATTTTTAGCTCAACATGGTTAGGAATTGGGTGTACCCTCCACACTTTCTCCTCCTGTCTGCTGACTGTATATTAATGTCCAGTCAAACCTTGAAAGCCACATGTTAAAGATGGCAGAGGCATTCAGCCAAGGTTTCTAAATTATGGTGGAGCAGGCTCCCTTCTTCCGCCTGCCACGTCCTTACTAGACTTACATGAGCAAGAAATAAGCATTTATTGTGTTAAACCACTTAGATTTTAAGGTTTTCCTATTATAGCAGCTAGAATTATTATCTTAACTAATAAATACAATTGCTCTTTGAACATTTTCCTTTAAAGGTATTACAGACACTTCAAACTCATTATGTCCCCAATGCATTTTTTTTATCTTTTGCTAAACCTGATCTCCCTTTCTCTCTCTCTGTTCATGAATATTATACAATATACTACTAGTCACCCAGATTAAAATAATCAGTAATTTTAACTTCTTATTTCTTATCATTCTTACCTAATTATTTTCCATTTCCTGGAAAATCTTTTCCTGTATAAGTAATTTCTTTTCTCCATTTTCACAGCATCTACCCTATTTCAGGCTCTTGTTATCTCTTAGTTGGACAATTGCCATAAGTTTATAACCAATCTCCCTATTTCATTTTTCACACTCTTTCCACGCATCTGATTATTTAATAATATTCTATTACCTTTTACTCAAACTGTAACAAAGTTCAAATTCTTTATAATCTTTCTTGCAAAATTATTTTGCTGTCTTATTTCATGTGGCTCCCTATATGCTATAATAAATAAACAAAATACCCACAGCTCCTTCACATACTCTTTATTTTCCTACCTCCCTTTGTTCTGTTTACATGGAATATCCTGCCCCTCCGTCTACGAGTATCTGAATTCTTCCTAATTTCAAGGTCCAGTTCAAATGTTATTTATTCCACGAAGTTTCTCTAATCCCCTTGTTTAGTAATAAATAATTTTTTCACCCTCTGATGAGGTGTCATTAGATGGGGTGTCACTTACGACGCATTGCTTTTCTTACAGCTGTTCATGTGGCTCTTATCTCCACCACCAGAGGAGGAGCTTCATGATGACATCTTTTCAAAAAAACTGGTATTAATGGAATTTTACCTGAAAAAATTACACATGAAAATAAGTATATCACCAGTTTTTGCCAACGAGTAAAAGTGGGTGCAAGGTGAAGTAGAAAATAGACCTCCAAGGAGTTTCTAAGTAGATTATTGTTGGACAATATAAGACATACTTCACAGTCACCAAATAATTGTTGTGAAATGAGAGACATTATTCCTTCATAATGTTCAAGTAAAGTGAATCATGATTCTTGACATATTTTTCAGTTTAAAACAAGATGGGTCTTGGCAGTATGACATGCGCCATGAAAAATAAATATATTCTTTTTAGAGGGGAAAAAATGATGATGAAATGAGTCTTTGATGTTTCCCAAGGAATGCCATATTCATTTTGATATGCAGAAAGACAGTAATCTAAAGTACATGCTTAGAATACTACTGTTGTCTTCATCGTTTAGGCTGCCACTTGAGAAATGAGTAATAGCCCATATATAAGGATATTGACTCAACATTACAAAAGTGCTAAGAAGCAAGAACATACATGAATAAATTTTTTATTTTATATGCAGTTAATTAACTTATCTGTTATCAATCTATACAAGGCTTCTCCCCTTTTAGTTTTCTGTGATTACCCTTTTTACTTGATTCCTCATATTCACAGATATTCCTCTCCACCCGTACCCATCGATGAAACTGAGCTAAACACGTCTTTGAAAACTATATAATGTTACTCCGTATATGTATATATTTCCATGTTTTAGTTTACATAAATCATATTGAGTTATCTTATTCTGTTTAATAGGTTTCTTACTCAATATTTTTCTTATGATTTACTAATTTTACTCTATATGCCTCTGCTTTTATTCTTTTGACTATGGCCTAGAATTCCATCTTATGCATATACCACATTTATCTCTTATGATTGGCACCTGTGATTACCAGAAGAAGGTTTTGTAGGTCACATGCACATACAATTTTACTAAGTCCTTCTTGACTGCTTTGCAGAATGGCTGAATCAATTTACAGGCCTGCCAGCAAAACCCAGCAGCTTAATTTCACCATTATACTTACTAACATTTGATGTTATCCAACTTTCTTATTTTTGTCAATTTGGAAACTGGTAATTTGAAATTTGTGCTATTTAGTGAGGTTGAAGTTTTCCTCCATTATTCCCTGAAATAGATTATCCATTCTTTTTTCCTCTTCTCCCTCAGGGATACCTATGATTCTTGTGTTTTGACATTTTACAGATCCCATACTTCTCAAAGATTTTGTTCATTTCTGTTGATTCTTTTTTATTTTGGAGTAGCTGGGTTAATTCAAAAACCTTGTCTTGAAGCTTTTAGATTTTTTTCTCCTGCTTGGTTTAATCTGCTGTTAAGACTTTCCACTGTATTTTAAAATTCCTTAAATGACTCCATGATTCATAGAAGTTCTATTTTTTTTTTATTATCTATCTCTTTAGTGAATTTTTTTTACTTGTCCTGAATTATTATTATTAATATTTTTGGTTTCCTTATGTTGGTTTTCGACTTTCTCACCAATCCCCTTGAGCCTACTTGTGATCCATGTTTTGAATTCCATATCTGACATTTCAGAAATTTCCTTTTGGTTGGAATCCGTTGTTGGAGACTTAGTGTGATCCTTTGGTGGTGTTGAGAGAACCTGTTTTGTTTTTTGTGTTGCCAGCATTCTTATACTGGTTCCTTCTCATCTGGAACCATTTCCGTCAGCTCAAAACAGAGCTTTGTGTTTCATCTGTTCTACTCTGTTCAGAACTGTGCTTCTCTGTATAGAGAGCGAGAGGTACATTGCCTTTTTCCTCATGCAGGCAAGTGCCCACTGTGGTGTTGCTGGCAATTTGGGTCAGTTGGGCCTCAGACCCCTGGGAGAGTGTTAAGGTGCCAACGGTGGTGGAATAAGTTAGGTAATCTCCAGATCCCAGACCCCTGGATGGCATGGTTGAGTCCTAGGGGAACCAGACTGTGGCTGGCAAACTGGCCTCCCTGATTTCAAGCACTGGCTGGGGTGGGGTGGGGTGGGGTGGGGTGACCTCCTGCTGCAGAAGAATGTTCAGGCAGGAAAAGGGAGGATGTACTGTGAGCCTGAGATAGGAGTGGCAGACCCCCATTGGTGAGATTAGCAGAGCAGGTAGCTGTGGGAAGCACACACCACTCACACCTGCCTCTCTTGACAGTGAAAATGATCTCTGTCCTGCAGGGACACAAGAGCACTCAGATTCCCAGGTTCCACTCTGACCCAGCTGCATCAGTGGTGTCAGGGGCAGATCAGCCCACTATGTGCAGGGCTGCTGGACTGGCTGTATAGGCTGTGGCTGAAATGCTCCATCAGGGGAGGTGTGGTTGTGACAGGCACGTGCTGCCAGGTTGCGTAGACCCTTTCCAGAAGATAGGCAGCTCGGGCCCTGTCTGTTCATATGAGTAATACAAATGGGAAAGGTGTCCCAGGCCACATCACTAAGGTAAGTGTATATGGCCCCAGATGGTACTGGTTGTGAGGGCTTGGGGAAAGCCCTTGTGAGGGCTGTTGTATTTTTTTTAACCATCTGAGTGTGTGTGGGGGGGTGCCCCAAGTACGTGAGGTGATGGAATGTTGCTCGATAATAGGAGAGAGATTTCCCCTTGTTTCCCGTGTCACTGGTTGAGTAAGCCCCATGACTTAGTGGACAGGCATATCCAGCAGGCTTGGTTGAGCCTTAGGGTATGTGTGGTTTGGTTTGCCAGGGCAAAAGGTGTCTTGCCCGTGGGTAAACAGTTTGTTCCACTTATCTGAAGGAGCCACAGCTGGAAAAGTCCACTTGAACAGGTACCAGAGATCCTCCAAGGGAGGACACAAGCATTCGCCTCCAGTGTTGGAGTCCTCGTCTATGGGGGCCAGGTGAGTTTCATTTTAGTCTTGCCACAGCTTCACCTGAGAATGATAGATCCCTGGGACTTTAATAGCGGTTGGGGTAGAAAGTAAGACTGGATAAGGAACTTTCTCTCCTGGGGTAGCTGGGATGTGGGGGACCCATCCTTCCACTCTTCGATGAGTCCTAAGTCCCCTGGCCGACAGAAAGGACCATGGGAAGAAGGATCTCTAGGCAGTAGCTTGCATTCCTGTAATGTCTGCGAGAACTGAGCTACCTGAAGTGTGTGTTGGTGTCCAGCCATTTCCTGAAAATCAGAATCTGAAGTGATCAGAGAAAAAAGACTCAAAGAAAAGGGGCTTTAGCTGCAATGCATAAACTCAAAAGAGCAAGTGGAAAAAGTTGTAACCAACTGAGGACGGTCTCCTGGGTCACCTTGTGGAGGGTGAGCTTGAGGTTCTGGTTAATTCATGTCACCTGGCCTGAAGACTGAGGCCTCTAGGTGCAATGCAGATAGCAAGAGATCTGAAGGGACCTAGAGACTCCCTGCATTACCTGTGAGGCAAAGGCAGGACCGTTGTCACTCTGTAAGGACTGGGGAAGGTCACAACGAGGTATGTCCTCCAGAAGTCCTCAGAAAACTTCAGCAGCCTTTCAGTCCTGCAAGAGACTTCAAACCAACAAGCAAAAGTGCGAACAAACACTAGTAAGTACTTGAATCCTCTATTGGGAGACATTTGGGTGAAATCTACCTGCCAGTCCTCATCGGGTAGTCCCCTTTTGTTGGGCAAGCATGAAACGAAGTTTTTGAGGAAGGACAAGATAGGTTTCCAGAGCAAGAGCAAGATACATTAGCCATAGATGATGAATGGACCCCCTGTTGTAACAAGAGGGCCCCGATTGTGGTCTGGGGTCCTGTTTTATAGTGTCTGAATTGGGTCCTCCTCGTGGTTTAGATGTCACCACTGAACCACTTCGATGGACAGTTAATGACATGATTATTAGCCTTAGGTTATTCTAGGTCACTTTCCAAATCCTGTTGTGCCTGGGCTGCCTCGACTGTGGGCTCGGGGATTCCCTGCAGCCTTTTGCAGACTAGCAGGGGTCCTTTTTATCCCAGGCCTGGCAGTTGCTTGGGGCAGGCTTAAGGTGGGGCAGCACTAGGATGGGTGCCCACCCTTGTTCTTCTTCCCAGGTGGGGCAATTGCTCAAGGCAGCACCAAGGCAAGGCACCCGCTTTTGTCCCTAGGAGAGTCTTGGAGGTCCCTTGCTATGTACTGAACCCTTTCCTTTTGTTTTATTGGGTTTCCAGCAGTTTATTTAGGCCACTGTTTGTTGTTTTGCTTTTGTTTTTAACCTTCTCCCTGCAGATAAAGACCTTTGTTCTATAGGCTAAATAGTGGTGATGTGTCTGGATAGAATTTTAGAAGTGGCTGCTGTTTTTCTACCCCAGCACCTTGGAGGAATCTTTTCAGGATTTTCACTGATCTTTCCAGTTAGCATTTGGTGGGTTTCCTGGAGCGAAAGCCTGTAAAAGCATGGAGCACACCGATGGCTGTCAGCCTGCAGGGTCTTCACACTCTAACACTGGCCCACACTCAGCCTTTAGAAAATTTAAAAATATTTCTAGTTGAATCTTTCTACCAACTTTTATGGGATATGGTATTATGTGTATGAGGTAGGAAATGAGGTTTCTGTTTCACCCTGTAGGCACCTCTTTCTCTCCAGATTCAGGTTCGTTGTTTGTATTGAGACTTAAATTTTCTGATGAGTTTAACAATATTGTTAATTTTCTGTTTGCCTGTTTTATTTTTGTTATCTAAAGGTCGGAGTGAGGCTCTTTCTTGCTCTTTTATCTCTGAACTGTTGTTTTTAGTATATTGGCATATTCAGTTATCTAATAATTTGTTTGCATTCATGAATATTCTTCTTATCCTATTTTAGAATGTAGTTTATACTAAGCCCATGAACTAAGTTGGGTAGTGTCATTTTTTTAAAAGAATTTGTAGGAGATTAATATCTGTTCTTTGAAACTTGATAAAGTTATGAAAACCTATAAGTCTTTTTATGTTTTTGTAAGGGAAGGCAATTTTTTAAAATCTAATTTGTTTAATTTTTTTGCATCATTAATTTTTCTATTTCTGTGCCAATTTTGCATGGTACTGTTGTTTTCCTACCTGTGACAATGAGAGGGCAAACTTTCATTCAGGTTATATAAGGGAGAGAAAAATACACAGATAGGTACTTCTTCCCTACCCTATGCCCCAGAGCCCTCTCTGCACCTGTGCCTGCTCTGTATTATCTTTTGTCTCCTCAAGGTTTTCTCAAAGTTTTTATGTCATAGTCTGGGCTCTTTTAGTTATACTTTCTCACTTTGAAGGCATAGGCCATGTTGGTTTTGTGGAAGAGATCTAGTTCATGTTTGTGGCCTCTCCTCAAGAAACATGTTTGTGGCTTCTCCTCAGTATTTTCTACTAAAAACAATTGAATAACTTGAGTGCCTAAATTTTATTAAACACTTGGCATCTATTTTGGCAGTGCAAGAGACATATGACATGATTTT
The DNA here is from genome assembly GCA_028533085.1 of Varecia variegata. NCBI lineage: Eukaryota > Metazoa > Chordata > Mammalia > Primates > Lemuridae > Varecia > Varecia variegata. The sequence continues at coordinate 2,388,092 of CM052449.1, read as the reverse complement.
TGTTTCCTAGGCTTAGATTATATTGTGGTTAATCAGCAGAGACTCCTTAATATTTCATTATAATCCTTAGTGTTTGGCATTTGATAATATTTGTGACAATGATTATTACTCAACTTATGCATTTGAATAACACTTCAGAGTTTATACTGTTTTCGCTATTTATCCTATTTGATTCTCCTTCCTACTGTCATCCACATATTGAAGATTAGGGAATTTAATGCACAGAGGGATTAAGTGATCTGCTTAATATAAAAGTAAATGCTAGAGTTGCATCATACTCCTGATCTAGTTCTTGTATTACTAAACACACTGCTACATGGGATCAGCCCTTCTTTGCTCATTATGCTGTGTACCAATTTCTGTTAGTTCAATTCAAGCATAAGCTGTAACATACAGAGTCAAATATATTTAAGGTTAGTTTGGGATTCACTGAAAACTTCAAAAAATGTTGCTGCCAAATAGAGTTCATGTTTTGTTCTGAAAAGTAATTTCACTCAAAAGGAATTATCTGTACTATCTAACAATATTTTCTTTGATGAGAGTGACTGAATTCTCTCTGGTGCATTTCAGAGTGACACTCATGGCTTTTACCTCATGATTTCCTATTGAATTTGTGTGACACCTTGTTAAAAATAATTAATTGAAAATGCATATTTGAGTTGAATTCAGAGCAGAAGAGCTTCAACTAAAATAATCAGATATGAAACTCAGAAGTGGTTTTTAAAGAAGCAAGATCATTCATTTGGAATGGGTTGTGGCAAGAAAATAAAAAATAATCAAGATCAGCATAGGGCAGTGGATCTAACTATAGTACGTATACAGCCCACTTGAAAAACAAGTTAAAATTCATATTCCCAGGCTTCAACTGTAGTAATTCTGGTTGACTTTCTGTGATGGGCTGTTGAATCTAAATTTTTAACTCTTGCCTTAGATTGGACTACTTTTTGAGAGACACTACCTAACTGCCATAATATCTTAGTTAAAAACAAGACTTCAGATTAAATAGACAGCTACTTCAATCTGAATACTTAGCATGTCAGCTTTGAAGAAATGATGCAATTGCTTGTTGGAATGAGGGCAGTTGATTGAAAACTTTGGAATATGATCCTAATTATCATAAATCCTTATCTGGTACTAGATTAGGATTCTCTGTCACTACTCTGCTTTGCTTTCATTTGTTTGTTTCTTTTACTGATTTCCATACCTCTGGACTGAAACCTCCCTAAGAAGTGGAGTGTTAGTTTGCAGCTCTGCCTCCAGCCCTTAGTACGGATGGTTAACACACATCTGTAGAAAGAATGAATGAGGTGTGACCCTGAAGTGGTAGCACAATAGGGTTTTTGATGAATGAGGGTGAATTGGGAAGTTCTCCAAATGAAATTTACCCTCATTTTATAAATTTTTTCTGTGAGAAGTGGTTATTTAATAGTCCATATTATGCAAAAAAAAATCTATCACTTGTCACCCAAGAGAAGCTAATTTTTAAGAAAGGCTTTGTTTTAACGATGGCAGAATTTGAGGTGCTTGTCAATATGCCAAAGTGACTCTGAAAACATTTTATTCACTTATTCAGTCATTCGTTCAAAAATAGTTATTGAGTTCTTGTAATATACAAAGCACCAGATATACTGAAATATATAGAAATATATAGAATCAAACGGTCCTTTGATTCTTGAACCTTATAGTATTGGGGGAAGAAACACAACAAAATGAGTCGTCAAAACAAAGTGTGCGCTCTCTGCAACATTGACATGTCTGAAGTGGTTGGCACAGAACAGGGTCTCTGTGTGTGTGGAACAGATAAAACTGATGTGTCATCTGTTGTCCATGTCATAGAGATGATTACTCATATGTTTGCCATGGCAGAGAACACAAACCATAGCGATGAGCACATTCCTGTTTACTTTTTTGTTTTTCCATTACATTGAAAGATGCTTGAGCTCCAGGAGTCTGTCCTCTATGCTCGTGTATTCTTTACAAAGTTCCCTGCTATACTTTGAACAGTGGACCTCCAATAAAAGCCATTGACAAACTGACCCTTCCCATATTCTGCTGGATGTACAAAAGCTTAATAAGACAGCACATTCAATAAAAGTCACTGACTGCATAAAAGGGCATTGAAATATTGACAATTGATACGTAATTTTTCCCTTTACCCATCCTCATTTGTCTGACCATTCTGGATGTTTTCAAACAGAACATCCTGGTGCAGATGCCAGTGCACTCACCCTTTGTGATGTGCAGAATAAGACTCACTGGAAGCCTCTGTGCAGTATTTTGAGCAAAAAACCTCTCTTTTGCAATTTTGAATGTTTCTGAAATTTAAATTTCTAATCAGTTCCTTTTCTGTGTTCTGCTGAGAAATACGTAGGTTCAAAGATTTATTCCAACATCTCATATACAAAGCAAGTTCTGACGCTGAGGAAAAGACATGTTTGACGAGGGTCTCAGTAGGGTGACCCTCCAACTCTTTTCAATAACAAAACTCTAATCTACCGAGGTGATTAGGGAATCCAGCCTCTTTCAGCTGCTCAGTTTGAGGCTTTATCCCCATATTCTGGCTTTTAAATTTCATTGAGCCTGACTCTGCAACCAGACTGTAAGCTTTTTCAGGCTATCTTTGCTTTAACTTTATCATGTTTTCTCAAGAGGGGAAAGTGTTTGAGAAAGTTTGATATATTAGTACTTCGTGACCTACGATTATGCCTTGATTATGTAATTATTCAGAATGTTTAGAGCGTATAGTTAGATAACAAATTAAAGCTGCCCAATTAAAGAATTGTCAGATTGAAGTTTGGATAAAGAGTACAATAAAACTGTCAATATTCAGATCATACTTGAGTTTATTCAACATGTTATAGTGGAGAAGACTTAGACTTGGGGGACTGATGGGCTGAAATGTGAACGCTGGCTTAGTTATTGACCTTGTAGCCACACTGAAAATCCTCACCACCTTAATTTCCTCATCCATAGAGAGGGAATAATGGTGCTATCTATATGATAAATTGTTGTTATAATGGAGTACAATAATTTATGCAAATCATTTAGCAGAACACCTGACTCAGTAAACATTTAATAACTTTTAGTCTCTTTCTAATTCTTCCCATTGTCCTTTCATACCCAAATCAAACAACATAGACTAGCAAAGAACAGCAACAGGTCATCAGTTAACCAATTAATCTGAATAAATGAGGTTTAAAATTCACTTGTTTCCCCTCAATTATGGCTCTATCTCCTTTCTTCTTATCTGTCACTTTTTAAAAATTTCCTACTTTGTAGCTTGAGCAGCGACCTGAAAGCACTGAACTAAGATTAAGATTAACTCTTAGTGCACTAAATCTGAAAAGCAAAATGAAGCAAAATCCTGAATCTAACCCCCCACTTAAAAAAAAAAAATTTCTCTAAGGCTTACCCTGGCAAACAAGCTACGAGGCCTTCAAAGCAGGGTCTCAGTGAGTAGGTGGTGACAGTGCAGCAACTGCTTGTTACATGGATGTCTCTCACGTGGGTCTAGTTCTGGTCCACACACAGCCTGGATTGCAGTGAAAACAAACCAGTGAGATATGGAACATTCTGCTTTAAGTGAATCCTAATAGACTTCATATTTTTTTTTATTATTTGCATCATATTGTTTTTCTACCTGTGGAAAAATATCCTAATGCAAAATATTTTGAAGTTAAATAATATTTTTAGCATTTAATTAAGTTCCTAGAATGTACAAGATACTTTGCTAGTTATTGCTGAGGATTAAAAAATATTTAGACAGAAATCATAATTTCATGGCAGTTAAAATAGAGTAACAGATATAATTATTGCATAATTATAATACAAAATAGATCTTTTAAAAGAGTTTTTAATAAAGTACTGTGGGAATTCAAAGAAGAACACGATTACTTCAGTTTATGTTTAAGGAAGGGCAGATGGCATTTTAGTGGCCATTGGAGTATAGAAAATACACAAAGAGGAATTAAAAAAAGAAGGAGCATTCTAGGCACAGAGTACAGCCAAAGCAAAGAATTGGAGGCCAAAAATGGCAAAGAAATTCAATATGCATGGGGTTTAAAGGAAGAATATGAGTTAAGGTTTGACCTTGAATACCAAGCTACAATTTGGTTCATTCATATGTACTCGGAAATTTAAGAATTTTGTAGCCTATTGTAGTTATAGGGTGTAATGTCCATCTTGTACTCAGTATATGTTTTTATGTACATTTTATTCATGGGAGTGACCGAGTGTGGCTGATATCAGTGGAGGCTATAAGGAGAGCATACATACCCATTTCTTCTTATGTCATCAAGTTATTTTAAATGAGATGGAGAGTTTGATAGTCATGAGTATTACTTTATGCCCATGCATAAAAAAGAGGAGGAAAGTGTTCGTGGTCCTTTTGTGGTTTGACAATTCTTACATGTATTTATGTGGTACCTTTCCAAAACAGAAATGTCAATTTAAATATTATTACCAGGGAAACAAATTGTCATCTTCTAAGGCAACTGTCTGTATTACAGACACTTCAGCAGTTAAAGCTTACGTTCACAGGGCATTGCACCATGCTCTGAAGCCAATGGCCAATTTGGATTTAGATGCCAGCCATTTCACTGAGTGTTAGAAAGCCAGCTAGTGCGCAGCACTTTGGGGTCTTGGAGGCTTCTGGTCCCTTTGGAAATTGAGATTGGAAGAAGGGGAGCACTTGGTCCCAGCTAACTAACTGCAAAGCAGTCCAGAGGGAGCTCCCAAAGTTGATCACCAGACAGCTCTGTCCAATGTGAATTTAAAGAGACAAGTAGAAATACCAAGGCTAATCAAGATTCACCTGCAAACTTAAAACCAATCACGTTTGTTCAAACTAATATTATTTTGTTTACATAGGAATTATAAAATGCTATGTTTATTTCCTGATGTTATTTCTACTTAAAAATCTGGGTGATTGGTTCGTAGTATTAGAACTTCAGGTATCAGCTGAGGCTAAAACTAAGAACTCTTGTGAAATGGATTGAAGTCCAAAATGGAATTTCACTCTTACTGGGGATGTTAACAACAATTCAGAAAATTGGGAATAAGCCTAGGGTTTGATTCTTAAACAACAAGAATCAAGTGTTTATCAAGAGGATAGAGATAGAGATAGTAAATAGATAGTTCCAAAATGATGGTCAGGCATGCCCAGGGCTCATCCAGGAGTGTTTGCCTCACCTGACCCCAGTGAGATTAATATGTTGCCTTTTTCTGAAAGGTTTGCTTTGGGAATAGTAAGAGGCTGAGCTTGGAAGTGCCAGGAGGATCTGGGTATCTAGAACAGGTACAGGCTGAAAATAATTAGAATGAATTGGAAGGTGAGATTCCACAAGCAGGGAATTTAGTTTGGGGTGACTTTAGTTGTCTTTGTGTAAGGTGGAATGGTCCTGAACTGGGATAGTGGCAGTGACAATGGAAAAGGAGCAACAATAAGATAAGCCTAGCCATAATAAATAATAAATTACCTGTATAAATAAATTTGAGTTTTGAAAATGAAGTGACCAAACTTATTGATCAAAAGTATGTCACTCAAAATGCTGCAGTGGTTTATGTATGAATAAAAGATTCCGGAGTCTGGCTCTTCAGGAGCTATTTACCTTCCCCCTTCCTTCTAAATGAAATGAAACCAAATAAATTTAGGATGCAAACTGTGAATCATCTACAGAGCCTAGCCTTAGGCTAGAGCTTAACAAATATTTGTGGTGTAAGTTAACAGAATCACAAGGAACACACCCAAGACAGATAAATAACTTATTCTCTTCCTGCTTCAGATTTCCCTGATTCTTGATTCTAAGCAGACATCATGGTGTAAAGATGTGTTTAGATGACAAATTAAAAATTAAAGACTAATACCTTTTCAATAATAAGGGTATACTTGATTTTGAGATGTGTCAATGTCTGAAATCCAATTTTTTTTTGCTGTCTTTTTCTAAACAGACCTACAAAAATATTTTTTGATAGAAAACGTAAAATAGCCTTTATTTGCTTCAGTTACTAAGTGGAAATTCCAGACAGGGTCTCACTTTGATCATGTTTTTAACATCCAGAGAAGTTTACCTACATTGGAAACATTTGTTAAACCTGAATTTTCAGGATGCTGGTAGGATGCACTTAAATTGGATTTATAAAAGTAATTACCTAAAGAGTATACCTCCGACTAGTTTACAGAAACCATTTCAGAGTTTACAGAGAGGAAAAAAGAGAAAACACTGAAAAAACTACTAGCCTTCCTTTGCTCAGCTTAATGTTGAAAGTTGAAAGATTTAGGAATGAAGCTTTGGAGGTTCATTTGGATGATAATCCATTGTATTTTCTTTGGGTTATTTGAAATGAATAATCCTATTTAATTTTTTGTGGTTTTCTGCAGTGGTCCCAGACATTGTAATGCCATGGACATGTGCCTACCAGAATTCTAGGATTTTCATGGTAATGGTTAGCAGTGGCAGAGTAATGAAATTAATAGATAACTGGAAAAGATCTTTTCATTCAATAAACAATTTCAAAACTTCTAGATAATACTTTTTTTATTTTGAGGTTTTGTGTGTGTGTGTGTGTGTGTGTGTGTGTGTGAGTGAGATGGTTGTTTTTGACCAGTTAGAAAGGCACATTACTAATCTACTATATTCTTTGATTCCATAGCCTTGTTTACTTATTTTGAACTTTCCTATAATTGGATCTTATCTGATAGAAATTCGGGTAGACAATTAAATAGTCAAAGGTGAAGCAATCAAAGGAAGGGAAGTAAAATAGCTTTGATAATCCATACACTACTAGCTAATCGACCCCCTAATTTTTGAGTGTTGATTGGATTCACAGACTGTGAAATGGAGTTCTGTAAAGTTTTCTTAACTAAACCTCAACTTATTTTGCTTTCCTGTAAAGAACTTGCCCAAGTTTATGAAGTTTAGAAACCAACTAAGTTAGCACACACCGGGGGTGACTTAGTGTCCGAAGCAGAAAATAGAAAAGCATATATTTTGGGAAACTGGCTGAATTAGCATGGTGCTTATTAAAAATGGTGGTCTTCACACTAAGTCTGTCTACAATCCTGAGGATAAATAATTTTGTTTCATGGATCATTCATGAGCTGACTTAGGTCAACACAGTTTTCTGGTTTGCATCGAACGATAAATAAAATCATGTTTTCCAAACATTTCTCATTTTTTCTTCTTCAGCATTTTGCTGATCAGGAATAATGTGAGTTTACTATTGGTAAATTACTACTTCTGATTCCTTACAAATAGCCATTTTACTTTACATAGATTTTTTTTTAATAGAGAAGTGACCCCTGGCTATTAAAAAATAGCATGTGTTTAATGAGGTAAGTCTTCTAGGACACATAATTATCACAACTCTCAGAAGGGAACATTTTTCTCGGACAGTCCCAATTATGTATGTTTTTATTCTCTGTGAAAGAAATGAAATTATTTTTCAATTCAGCTTTTAAGATATGCAATATCTAGCATTGTTTCGTTCCATTTATGTTGATTTAAATGTAATAGGACTGAATAAAAGAGACCAATGATAGCAAATCTCTTATACTGTAGAATATGGGGCTTCTCTCCTATTTGATACTTTGTTCTACATGCTAGTCTACAACTTTTCCCTTATTTTTTTCCCCCCACCTGGACTTTGCTTATGCTATTTTCTCAGTGGAAACATTGCCTACAAGTTTATGTACCCAGCTCAATTTATTGAAAGCCTTGTCATCTAAAGTCTTAAGCTGCATGCAAAATGGCCATGGGGAAAGAATTGGGGATCATAGGCCATACATATCAAAACTGCAAGCTAGCTAAGAAGACATACTTCACATGGTTGGATGACATGGGTGGTCAGGAACTGGATAAGCAAAAGCCACTCAAAGTAGGGTAGACTAAAACCCCAGGAAAGGAAAAAGGCAGAACACAGAGTAAGCAGAGCCCAGGAAAGCTGTGGGAGAGTCATTTCAGAATTTGTCTCCAGCCTCCCTAGGCAGCTCAGTGAAGTCTTGCTAAGCACTTTGTGCTCTGCCAGACACTGCACCTTAGGACTCCCACCTCAAATGTTCTTTCTTCAATAAAGTCTCTTCAGTATCCCCCAAACTATAATTAATATAGTCTTCAATACTTTATTATTATTTGTATTGTATTTTTATTTTCTGATTCAATTCAGTCAATACTGAGCACCTGCAATGTGCCAGGCATTCTGGTAGGGGCAAAAAATAGACTTATAAATAAGACAGATAAAATACATGATCTTATGGAACTTGCAGTTATAGTTGTGTGACTGCAAGTATACCAAATGAGGTATGGAAGAACTGTCACATTTATCATATTCTTTATATCAACCCAATTGGGCTTTAAACCACCATTCCAAAAGGGTACCATTAATAGGAAACTCCTTACTAGTCCTCATTAGTCTTCCATTCCCTCCTAAGATCACACAGGGAGAATCTGCGAAGCTCAGAAGATGGAAGAAGGCTCCTCACTGTTCTCTCTGTCATAGTTATTAGTATTATTATCTTTTCCAAGCCCACAGCAGACCCTTGAAGTCCAGAAACTCTTTTGTGCCACATGTGGTGTGTGGGTTCTTTGCTTTGATTCAAACTTCTTAGAGGGACTGTTTTCCTACCATACTCTCTTAGGTCTGGCCACCTCCCTGGGGACCAGCTATGGTCTATACTACTGACAGTATCTATGGCATCTCTTTCTCCAGCCAGACGTCCCTATATTGTTGCTGTTCTCTCCAGAATATCTGACATCATCTCCTCGGAGGTTTTAGGCTTTTCATTAAAAGGCAGGCTTTTTCAGGCTGCTTTCACTTTCCGCCAGCCTGTAAACCCTGAGGGGAAGAATTACAAAGCCAGATTATCTAAGTAAAATGGGAAAAGGGAAAAGACAAAATATATCTGAACCTCTCAAAAATTTACTTGCCAGTCTAAAATGGAAGACAGGTATTAAACAAGCGACTTTTATATATGAGAAAAATAATTGTAATACACCAAGAGGATTTATTCCCAAAAGCAAAATGAGCAAGCAAACTCATATTTCGCTATATTTTCACCTGTCACAGCATCACTTACTAAAGTAAAAAACAAAATGGAATCTACATTAGCACTCAACAATGAGAAAGTGGTTAAATAAAGTATGTTGTATCTCTCTGTACAAATCTGTGCTACATAGGTACATGGGCATTAACATGATGTTGATATTGACATAAGAAGATGTTCATTATACATTTTAGGTATAAAAAATAAGTTATAAGGCGCACTGATGGCAAGATACTTTCCAAGGCCTTCACCCATGACTAAGTAGGCTGATTGGTGGGAGTCGAGAATTTTCAGCTTTACTCTTTTTGTTCACGTGCATGTTTTTATTTTTCTCCAAGGAATGTGTATTTATTTTTAACCGTAAAAATAAAACCAGAAATAACTAATTTGAATTTCAAGAAGAACTATTAATAGTAGCTTCCATCTATTACATATTAACTGTGTTTCAGTCACGTTGGTAGGCATTTTGCATATATTATTTCTATTCTTCTCACCAATTCAGAGAAATAGCTATACATAGATGGAATATTTTTTCTGTTTATTTCTATTCCTTTTTATTTAAAAGAGGGAGTATTAGATTGGTGGATTGAAGGGCCATGTTTCCTACCGGACAGGATTGCTGTGTGGTAAGAAGTTCCTCTCTCATGTGTGGCTCCTCTTCTACTTTATTTGTGTGATTTAGGTGAAGATCCTCCTCTCACCCTGACCACCCAGACTTTTCCCCCTTTTCTTTTATTAATATCTTAGTGTGCTTGACGTTGGTGTTAATTGGGTAGAATATGGTAATGAGGTGACTACAAAAGGGCTTTAAGCGTGGGAATGATACGAAGAAATCTGATTTTTTAAAAGATGACTTGAATTTCCACACAAACATCAAATTGCTGGATCAGATTTTCTGGAATTCCTTCATGTGCATTTCTCAACAAGAGTGAAGTTTTTTATGAAAAGCAGTATTGTGTTGGGTCTATAATTTTGGCTGTTGGTTCTACACCAGTGATGGTATAACTCTCCCCATTAGGTTATCATCTACTCACTTAATGTTCATGTGAGTGGAGCTCTGCTGGGTTGGGAATATACAACAGCTGCACAAGCGATGAGACAAAGTGCTCAAGTTTGTCCTCATCTGAGAATTTTTAATGCTTTTAAATATATTTTTAAATACTTCGAACTAATGAAATAGATTCTAAAAGTTTATTGGAATACTTTTATATTTCTTTTTCCTTACATTTTCATGCCAAATTTGTTCATGCCTTAAACATGTTACTATTTAATTTTTCCCCTTAATACACTTTGTTAAAAAATAAAAAAAAATTGAAAAAGAAAATAACTTGCAGTTAAGTGAAATGTGATAACTCTATCAGGACCAAGAAACTAATAATTAATCTTTAATATTTTACAAACACAACACTGTATAAGCAGCACTTCTAGATGGCATTAAAGATAAAGCTAAGTAATCAACACTTATTGGTAAAACACCAACTGAGTCCTGAGAATTATAACTTGTGGCAGAACTCATCCTTTTACAAATCTTGGTGTTGAGAATTTTATCTCACTTGCTTGCCAATAATATAGAAATAGGTCATTTATTTGATTCACAAAGCTTCTCTTCTAAATATTTTTAATCTTTAATATCTAAAGATAAATTATGTATTAAATTAAAATTAATATTAAATGTGTATAGTACTTTATTTTACACAGTAGTATTTTATCATAATTCAAAGCTTGATTTTTGTCAACCTAGGATTTGTTTTTCTTGGTACTTTGCCCTTCTCATATTCCAAAAGGTTCTGATGGGACTGCTATTCACAGAAGTAATTGGGTTGCACAGAAGATGTCTGGCTGTGATTGGGATGAGCATGTAATCAAGACAAGCTTTCATATAAGCTTTTGATGAAATATATACAGATACTGGGAAATAGAAGCTAAGTTCATGACGTTGTCCCAGTCGTGTCATCTGCCAAAGATAGGACTCTCACCTTTAATAGCAGAGAAGGAATCAGCAGAGAGAAGCAAAGACTTACTCAGAGTCCTGACAATACTTTATTGCCTGATGTCTAATGCAGGTACCACCCATAACCTTTCCAGTTCAGTGAATGAGTAAATTTCTAATTTCTTCTTTCTTCTTCTTCTCCTTTCCCTTTTTTCCCTTCTCCCCCCTTTCCCCTCTTTCTTCCTTCTTCCTTCTTCCTTCTCCTTCTGCTTCTCCTCCCTCCTTCCTTCTCCTCCCCCCTCCTCTTCTTCCTTCTTTCTTCTTCTCCTTCCTTCTCTCCTCCTCCCTCCTCCTCCTCCTTTCTTCCAGCTAATTTGAGTTTGCTTTATATCATTTGCAAACAACGTGTTAATTGACCTCATGGAATGGGCCCAGCCTGTGTGAGTTTTCATTAGTAACACACTGCTTGAAAGAAAGCTGTAAGTAAACAGAGAAATAAGATGATCCACTCTGTAGATGTAGTTTCCCTTCCTTAGTTAACCCAGGGTTTATTCAGTGGGGTTATTTAGAAAGTGGCAGAATAGGGCAAGTATGCAGGTGATACATGTGTACTTCCTCGTACCGAGACTGACCTAGCTGAGCCTACTGTGATTTTCTAGTTGTCCTAAATCGCTGATAAGCAAGGGAACCCTGGTATGAAATTTCTAAGAGATAACCAGCTACCTGGTTACATGTAAACTACATTTGGGCTTTTTCTGTTTTACAAAAATGAACAATCTGCAGTCTCTAAGGTACTTATTTTGGATTTGGTTTTGTTTTCTTGCCTGTAATGTTTCTTCAGAGCCACTACTCATGGGTTTACTGAATATTCTAAACATTAGTATAGTATTCCACTCAAATCTCTCCTTTTCTAACTCATTCCACAGCACAATGGGCTATACCTGTGGATTCCCTCGTCTTTTCATGTACCCTACTTGTAGTGGACTATTGTTTAGAATTATTTGCTTATCATTTAGAATTATCAGGTTATCATCTAGAATTATTTTAGTAGTGAAAAAAGAGCTAAGAGAGACATATAGGATATGTAGGAAAAGATTGAAAAAAAGGTTTGAAAACAAAACCTTCAGAATGGTAGGAACCAGGACAGCTCTGCTTATGTCTGTAGTAGGTGCATTGTCATCAGATGCCTCTGCTCTAATTTTGATTCCTGAGTGTGTGTGTGTGTATGTGTTAAGAAAGACTAAAATTTCCAGAGGAGAGAATATGGTTACCTTAGTTTGGATCATGTGCTCACTCCTGTGATCAGAATTATTATTATCAGAATAGTAATATAACAATATGTTAAATGATAGGCAGCCAAGACTGTAGTAGCTATTTCTTTTCCTTTCTCAGTATGTTTCCTTGGTGCCTCCCCCGTCATCCTTACTACCCACCTATCTTCTAATAGTAAATCTTTCTATTAGCTATTTGGTTGTACTTACAATCCAAGCTGTTGGTAAGCATATATAGCTGCTATTTCAATGACTTTTTCTAATGTCAAAATAACAGACATCCTATATCTGTAATATTGAAATCTATCACCCGCTGTAGATACCTCTGCAAGGATAATTATAATGAAACACATTTTTGTATTTTTAATAAATGTAGTGTTTTCTTAAGTATAATAAATTAAGACATTCACTTCACATCATGAAAATGACATAGTGTTGTGAAATAATGCACTATTGTAATCATCATTAATTTTCATGGAGATGACGAGTATGGACCAAGGCCAAACATTTCTAATGATATAATGTATAAACAAAGATTTTGCAGTTATTCAAATAGATGAAAAATGCGAGCAAAAGTGAGTATTTGTATGGAACATACAAATAGGCGTGCCAACCTGATGAAAAACAAGAAAGCCATAGCAATAAGTGTTGTTTGTATGTTTCAGATAATATAATCACATCTCTGATTTAGTAAGGGAACCATATGTCTGCAAGACAGAGATCTTATACCTATATCATTCTATATGTACTTTTGTCCTAGAGCTTTTGTTATATTAGCTCTGAAATTTTTGGTTCTATACTCTATGTCCCTCAAACAGACTGTGAAGCAGGGACTTTGTCATTTATTTTTATTTCTTATCACCTGTTCTCTAATTGGAGACCTGATAGCAGTGGTTTAGACTTACAGCAAGATCTTTGCCTTTGGACACAGCTGAGTTTGATTACTGGCTCTACCATATTCTAGCTATGCAACCATGGTAAGTCATTGAATCTAACTTACTACATTCTTTTTTAAAAAATACATTCAAAAAACTCTTTTTATTATATATTTAAAGTATATGACATAATGTTTTGATATACATATCCATAGTGAAATTATTGTTATAGTCAAGCACATATCCATCATTTCACATAATTATCTAAAATCTTAACAAATTTCCAGAATATAATACAATATTATTCACTATAGTTCTCATGCTGTACATTAGGTATCTAGACTTAATTTATTCTACACAACTAAAGTCTTGTAACCTTTGACCTCCATCTTCCCATTTGCCTCCACTCTTTGGTTCCTGGTAACCACCATTCTATTCACTGCTTCTATGTATTTGAGTGTTCTGGGTTTTGGTTTGTATTTAGACTTCACCATTAGAATCACTATTATCAAAAAGACAAAGATACAACAAATGTTGATGAGGATGTGGAGAAAAGGGAACCCTTGTACACCGTTGGTGGGAATGTAGGTTGGTACAGCCATTGTAGATAACAATATGGAGGTCCCTATAGAATTTAAAGATAGAACTAATGTATGACTCAGCAGTCATACAGTGCCTCTTCTGTATATACATCCCCTGTATATACTCTGTATATACATCCCCTGTATATACTCTGTATATCCTTCTGTATATACATCCTCTTCTGTATATACATCCAAAAGGAATGAAACCACCATCTTGTAAAGACATACATACCACCATGTTCATCACAGCATTATTCAGAATAGCCAACATATGGAAACAACCTAAGTGTCTGTTGATGGATGAATGGATAATAAATTGTGCAAATTTATTTAGAATATTTAAGTAAATATTATTTAAATAATATTATTCAGCCTTAATAACAAGGAAATTTTCTTATTTGTGACAACATAGATGAACCTGGGGGACATAATACTGAACAAAATAAGCCAGGCACACACAGAAGAAAAATACTGCACAATCTCACTTATATGTACGTACAAGCTTGTTAGATTCTTGATCTGTGGTTTGGGAATGATATTGCCTCTTTGGGTTACATGAGAATTAAATGTGATAATGTAAGCAAACTAATCACAGTCACTGGCATATATGTTTTAATGGATATCAGCTATTTGACTTGGTATTCAATAAAAATTCGTTGGATTGTTTGGTGAGAGACTTCTGAAGTCTTCTTGGTCAAAGCCATGCTCTTTGTCAAAAGAATTAAAGCAATGGATGTAAAGATCTCCATTATCTGCACTGCAAAAATAACAGGTAATATGTGTTTGATATTATATTTTCAAGTGTATGCAATTATGAAAACTCAGTGTTTTATTGAATCAGAACAAGTGTTTACCACAGAAAATATTGTTTATTAGAAAAGGAGTCCAACCATTGAATAAACTAGGCAGAGGGACTATTTAATTGCTACAGTAAAAATTTAGTTTCATTGATTGTCTTAGGAGCTGAAGTAACAGATGCTAAAAATACTAGCAAATGGTTTAATGCTGATGGAGCTAATTGATATATCAAATTATTCAGTGGATCATCAGCTGATGTGATTAAATATGCAAGACAAGCTATATTTGAAAATGTCTGCTGATTCTATATGCTTCATCTCACACATTAGCATCAAATGCACAATTTAAAATTTGAGTGTAACAGTGGGAAACTGTTTAAGTAGGTCACTCATAATTAACTTTGATATACAGTGTTTATTTTTCTTGTTCTCCTAGTCAGTGAACATCTTGGTTAGGTGGTCATGAAAAATAATGAAACTAATAATCCACATTCCTTTACCTATAACTGAAGTATACCAGAATAAAATATTGATAACATAGAGAACTCAGAAGATAACTACATGTTATTTTCATTTTTTCTTTGTATTGAGAAAGGAAAATTAATGAGGATAGGAGATAATTGTATAGTATGAACTAGGTTAACTCATTTCAGGAGAAATATCAAAATATATATGTTAATAGTAGGCACAGTAAATATTTGTTTATGAGTACATTTAAGTCTTTTGAGGTACTTCCTTAGGTGCTCTTATGGACTAAATGTTAGTATCTCCCCAAAATTCGTCTGTTGAAGTCCTAACCCCCAAGCTGTTAGGGGGTGGGGTCTTTGAGAGGTAATTAGGTTTAGATGAAGAAATGAGGGTGGGGCCTCCACGACAGGACGAGTGTTGTCCTTGCAAGAAGAGGGAGAGAGCCCAGAACTCACTCTCTCCTCACCGTGTAAGGATGCAGAGAGAAGGTGACCATCTGCAAATCAGGAAGAGAGCCCTCACCAGGAAACAAATCTGCCCATCCCTTGATCTTAGACTTCCTAACCTTCAGAATTATGAGAAATAAATGTTGTTGAAGCACCCTAGTCCTCGGTATTTTGTTACAGCTGCCTCAGCTGATGAAGATATGTGCCCTTTTAAACTCCAGTGGAACTCTGCTTGGTCTCCTAGTTGACCGAAATGTTCCTCAGACTTTCTTTGGATCATGGTATCAGTATGAATTTCAGTAAAAGATCACTTCCAAATCAATGTATTTTGACACATTAAACATAATTTTTGAAAATAGTTGATTTTCAATTGTGGACACTCAAAGAGCTACTACATGACTTTGTCTTTCAGCCTAGTAGATAGTAGACACTTGTGTACAGCAGTAAGAGTTCTCATAACAATAGAGTAATCGTGTTAAGTTATTCATGTTTGCCCCCATTATTTAAACATATTAAAAATTACTCTTACAACTATAAAATGCATTTTTAAGACAGTTCAGGATCCTCAGTTCTGTATAGGACTTTGCTTTTTTCCATGTCATAAGCTTACTAGCTACACATTCACATCATATTCACTCTGGATGATGCATCTTTAAAGGGTTTATATTTAATATACATCCATGGAAGGGCATAAATAGTAAGAGGAAATTGGGATATTGACTTAAAAATAAGGTTTCCCAGAAACATCTTACTGCCATCTATGGCAAATTATATGCTTTGCCACATAGGTTAAGAGGAGGAAAATAATCTATAGCACATTTACATTAAACTAGGCAGTTTATAGTGACCAAGAAAAGCGTTGAGCCTGTGGGATAGAATTCTTGGAGCTCCTACCCTACTTTTGCAAGTTCTAAGTAAGGGGTAAAGTTCACTGTCTTTACGAAGCTCCTCCTGGGTCTGGGGAAAAGCCCAAAGGTTTATTTTATTGCTCCATCTTCAGCTGCTGAAATAAAATGGCTGGAGAAAGAAGGGAGAAATCCAAGAGGGATTATAAATTTCTTTTTAAATTTTCTTCTTTATGACTAATCAGTCACAAAATCCTGGAGAGGCTGGTGTTTCTTGGTCTTTTCCCCTTCTCTGTGTTCCCACTATCACTGCTTTAAACTCTTAATCCCAAATGAGTTTATTATAATAGTCATCTTGCTTCCTGGTCTGTCTGTCTTCACATCACACATAGAGTTGTCTTTCTATATATATATTTAAATAAAATCAGACTACTCTCCGGCTTAAAATTCCTTAGTGGCCCCTCATGGTTGTAGGAATCTAGTCCAAACACCTTAGCAGGAAATAATAAATGCTATTAATAAATAAGTTTTAAAAGTTATGGTTTTGCCATCATGACTGTTTTGCTGTTTTGAACTATTGCATGCAAGTTCCTTTAAATGTAGCTTTTTTTTGCAGGGGGTGGAATCCCCTGCTTTCCTAATCCCACAAGATGGGCTGTGTCTACTAGATAATCCTCTATTTCCCTATACTTGTACAGAATCAAGGTTGTATGCATTTCACACTGCCCATATTTGTATGTTGTCAGGAAGTATGACTTCTTCTTTGGTTTATCTTCAGGGAACAGGAAAGTTCCTAATATACAATAAATATGATTGGATAAATATTCTTCAGTTTAAATAAATACTCTACTGTCTTTTCCAGAATTGCCAGGTATTCACATCTCACCTTTTGACAGGGAATTGGAAATAATGTTGGCCACTGTCTTACCTAGTATTTGCATTTTTCCTTCAACATTGGCCTCTTTGAGTACCTCTAATAACAGGGATCTCACTACCTCCCAAGCACGTATATTTTCTTGTAGGATAGCTTTAATATTTATAATCCTCTTTTCGTTGAACCAAAGTCTATGTCTAAAGTTCTTTTCTAATTTGTCATACTTTAGTTCCATTGAACCCCATCTACTGTTCTTGCAGACATCATAAATAATGGAAGATTTTGGCTCTCTATGTATCTTGCTGCTGTAACAGACATTACTTTGTACATGGAAAAAAAGACATTATTCAGAAGCTTCTCATTATACATACATACATAATGCAGGGGGCTGTTCATTGCAGTATGACCCAATTAGACAAAAACATTTAAACAACATATTTATCACTGCACAATAAAAAATTATGCTAATAAAAGTAGTGCACAGTAATGTGAAATATACTTCAGGGAAATGTAAAATTCTAAAAACTGGGCATTATGCTTTCCACAATGAAAAATTTAAAGTCATCCGAAAGTACAATGACTTTTTGTAATTTCATTAGAACACCAAACTGAATAGAGATTCTTTTAACAATATGTGACTATAACACTAAAATTTGGCTCCAGAAAAGCAGTTACTCTGGTTTACAAAATACAGTCTTGTAATATATGCTTTTCATAACATACTGGAAGTCATATTTGTTCTTTCCTATAAAAAATATAACTTATCTTTTCTTAGTCATTATCTTAAATAATACTAAAGAATCTGGCAAACCATGTACACTTGTAATTTATGTTTAAGTATCAAGCAGTATCACAGTGTCTAGAGTTGAGGTAATTATGTAGTCAAAGTTATGAATGTCAAAATTTATAGAAGTCTAATTTTTATTTCACAGATATGAAACATCAACTATTTGAAAATTTAATGGTATATCTTTGTTTATATTTCAAAGTAAGCATAAGCTGTCTTCTTATATAGTGCCTTATGTTCTGAGTGAATGACTTGCTATAAGATGTATAGTGAAAATGTAAACTACATTTAGTCAAATCTCTGATACATTTAAGTGGTTTCCCTTTTGGAGTCAGGATCAGCCCTAGGAAAAATTATTCCTTCACTCCCAAGAGTGGTTATTATCAGCTGCCATCTTAATCCACCAATGATTAGATTTGAGGGCAGGAGAAGTTCAGGTAAAAATGAATAGAGATATGAGAGAGGAGTAAGGTATATACCAGAGAAAGAGAACAGAGCCATAATGAGTAAACTCTGTAGAGCCATCAGTATCAGTAAATAGTACTTTGAACATGAAATTAGGGAAAATAGACAATAGTTCACTAATGAAATGGGGATAAAAGAGATACCACTTTCCCTTTAAAGTCAAGTCCCCCACTTTGATGCCAACATAGTAAGACTATCCATAAAAGATTTAGAATGGAAATTTGGGGGTATGCATGAAAAATTAATAAAACTAAAGTGCTGGATAAATAGGGAGTTAGTATAATTTCTATGAATTTGAGGACAAGGTTGGGTAAATTTAAAATTCAAAACAGAATGATTGAAAATAACCATTAATAGAAAAATCAGACCCTAAGATAATGGTTATAAATGTATTGCTGACCAAGGCAAGTAATGAGTATAGCCTTTTCAAAGAGAATTACCTAGAAAAATTTAAGGCACTTTCCAAAAAGAGACTAACAGATATTTGAGCTCTTGGAAAGATAAAAAGAGTGAACCTCTTGACTGAAAAGTAATCACAGAAAGCATAACCTAACTAATTCTGATGTATCTGACTGTAGCAGGAGATGGTTAATGGGTTCTGAAAAATCAGAGCCCGACTGCAAAATTTCAGGTCAGCCTAAAGAGAATAACAGAACAAGGGAATTAGGAGGGCACATGTTTCCAGTTACTATAGATGTACATCTTTCTCTGAATCATGAAATTCAGTTGAGTCATTGTCTGATTAAAACATATCTCTAGATAAGAGTCTCAGAGTGGCAGCCTACAGACTAAATATGGCCCCCAGATCTGTTTTGTTTGCCCTACACTGTATTTTAGACAATAAGTCTACTGTTAAAAATCAGGATATTTTACGTTAAGACTCATTCATCTTCTCTTGAAAAATTAGATCTGGAAGCCCAGCTCAAATTCCAGCAAGGCAACAGTCAAGTGCAGTTGCCTTTTTAGGAAAGAATATGATTTCACGAGTTTACCATGGTTTTTAATATAGCCTATTTCTCCCCAGTACTGAAGCTTTAGTATCAGTCCTCATTTTTTGTCATGCTTATACCATGAGTTTTCCTTATAAAAGGAGAAAAATATTTTTCTGTTTCCATGTTTCTGTGTAGAATATAAAATCAAATCAGTTAAAAAATCATGCTTATTTCATGGGTTTAAAAAGAACAGAGAATACATATATTTTTGTTGAATTATAAAAAATTTCTACCTAATTTATATGAAAATCTTCAGCTCATTATCTACTTTTCCATTATTTTTCTGGTTTTCATGGATATATAAGTCTGTGTTCTGTGTTCGGTAGTCAACAATCAAAAAAAATTTTTTTAAGTCTTATTTAAAGCTCACCATACAGACTCCATAGGTAATTTGATTTTCTAGTGTCTGTCTACTTACAGGACATACATACTCTTACTACTGGATTAAATAAGCACAAGCAGTAAATCATATTACTGTTTAAGACTGTCAGTTTGAACAGTGTGATTTGATCATCGGAAACCTAAACAACCCTGCATAAGTTGAAGTAAAAGATATTTTTGTGAAGATGAGGATCAGATGCTGGATTGTGGTACTCTACTTAAACGCCCTACAGTAGGTGACTGTTCCCTTGGATTTCTTTTTTTTCCTCTCTGTGTAATTTTTTTCTTCTTTCCAGCTTTATTGAGGTATAATTAACAAATAAAAATTAATGTTTACAGTATAATATTTGATATATGTAGAAATTGTGAAATAATTTCCACTGTCCAGCTAATTAACATATCCATATCCTCACGTACTAACCATTTTCTTTGTGTGGTGACAAAATTTAAGATGTAGCAATTTTCAAGTATACAATACAGCATTATTAACTAAACTACCCATGGTGCACATTTGGTCTCTAGAAGTTAGTCAGTCTACTAAAACTTTGTACCCTTTGATCAGCATATCCACATTTCCCCCACACCCCAACCCCCAGTGACTACCATCATAGCTTCTACAGGTTTGACCTTCTTAGATTCAATACGTAAGTGAGATCAACCAGT
Organism: Varecia variegata; assembly: GCA_028533085.1. Taxonomy (NCBI): domain Eukaryota; kingdom Metazoa; phylum Chordata; class Mammalia; order Primates; family Lemuridae; genus Varecia; species Varecia variegata. Next base: position 2,367,674 of record CM052449.1, on the reverse strand, counting down.
ATTATATTTGTCTTTCTGTGCCTGGCTTTTTGCACTTAGCATAACGTATTCCAGGTTCAACCACATTGTCACATATGAGAGGATCTCTCTTACAGCTGAATAATATTCTTCTCTGTGTGTGTGTTTATGTGCAATCACATTTTTAAAAATATATTTATCTGACCCTTAGGATGATTTCACATCTTGGATATTTTGAATAATACTGCAGTAAACATGGACGTGCAGATAGCTCTTTGATACAGGTAGAGCATCCCAAATTCAAAAATCCAAAATTAAACATGCTCCAAAATTAGAAATTTTTTGAGTGCTAACATCATGCTCAAAGGAAATGCTCATTGGAACATTTTCCCAATTTGGGATGATCAACCAGTAAGTATGTACAGGTTGAGTATCTGAAATGATTGGGACCAGGAGTGTTTCAGATTTGGGCTTTTTTTTTTTTTAATATTTGCATTACACTTACTGGTTGAGTATCTGCAATCTGAAAATCCAAAATGCTCCAATAAGCATTTCCTTTGAGCATCATGTCACTGCTCAAAACCTTTCAGATTTTGAAGCATTTTAGAGTTCAAATTTCTGGGTTAGGGATACTCAACCTGTAATGCAAATACTTCAAAATCTGAAAAACTATGAAATCCGAAACACTTCTGATTTTAGGCATTTCAGGTAAGAGATATACAACCTGTACTGATTTCATTTCTTTTGGATATGTACCCAGAAGTGTGATTGCTGGATCCTATGGTAGTTTTATTTTGAATTTTTTGTGGAGCCTTGATACTGTTTTCCATGATGGCTATACCAATTTACATTTCCACCAACAATGTGATTTCTCATTGTTTTGATATGCATTTCCCTGGTGATTAGTGATGTTGAGCACTTTCTCATATACCTGTTGGCCATTTGTATGTCTTCTTTAGAAAAATATCTATTCATGTCTTTTGCTCATTTTTCAATTTGGTTATTTATTTATTGCTATTGAGTTCAAGTTCCTTATATATTTTTGGTATTAACCCCTTATATATGATTTAGAAATATTTTCTCCCATTCCTTAGGTTGTCTTTTTACATGGTTGATTGTTTCCTTTGCTGTGCAGGAGCTTTTTAATGGATGAAATCCCATTTGCCTATTTTTGCTTTTGTTGCCAGTGCTTTTGAGTCATATCCAAAAAAATCCTTGCCCAGACCAATGTCAAGAAATTTTTCCCTAATAAAAAAAAACAATAAAAAAAAAAAGAAATTTTTCCCTGTGTTTCTTCTAGTAGTTTTATAGTTTCAGATCTTGTGTTTAAGTATTTAATTCATTTTGAGTTGATTTTGTGTATAGGGTGAGATAAGGGTCCAATTTCATTCTTTTGCATGTGGATAGCCAATTTTCCTACACCATTAAATAAGGATACTGTGTTTTCCCCCATTTTTTGTTCTTGGCACCTTTGTTGATTATCATTTGACCATAAATGTGTGGATTTATTTCTGGGCTCTCTATTCTCTTTCAGTGGTCTGTCTATAATGTCTATTTTTATAGACATACAAAATATGGACAGGACCATATTGTTTTGATTATTGTTCCATTATGATATGTTTGAAGTCAGGTGGTGTGGTGCCTCTAGGTTTATTCTTAAGATTGATTTGGAAATTCTGGATCTTTTATGGTTCCATGTGAATTTTAGGATTTTTTTTCTATTTGTATGAAAAAAATGGCATTTTGATAGTGATTGCATTCCATCTATAGATTGCTTTGGACATTTTAACAATTTTAATTCAAATCCATGAAAAAAGGATATTTTTACATTTACCTGTTCCTTCTCTAATATTTTTCATCAGTGTTTTATAGTTTATAGGATATTTTTAACCTCCTTGATTAAATGTATTTTTTTGTATTTTATGTATTTATTTTTGATGCTATTGTGATTGTATTCTTAAATTCTTTTTTGAACAGTGCATTGTTAGTGTATAGAAACACCACTGATTTTTGCATGTTGATCTTGTATCATGCAACTTTACTGAAATCATTTATTATTTCTAACAGTTTTTTTGTGGAGTCTTCGGGGTTTTCTTTATATAAGATTATGTCTGCAAACTGAGACAATTGTACTTTTTTTCTTTCTGACTTGGGTGCATTTTATTATTTCCTCTTGCCTAATTATTGCTCTGGCTAGGACTTCCAGTACTATATTGGATAAAAATGGTAAGAGTGGGCATCCTTATCTTGTTCCTCATTTTAGTGGAAAAGCTTTCTGCTTTTCATTACTAAGTATGATATTATCTGTGGTCTTGCTGTAGATTGCCTTTCTTATTATGTTGAGAAACATTTCCTTCTGTACCTAGTTTGTTGAGAGTTTTTATCATGACAGGATGTTGAATTTTGTCAAAAGCACTCTTAATGTGATGTATCATATTTATTGATTTGCATATATTGAACCATCCTTATATTTTGGGGTAAGTCCCACTTGATCATAGTACACAAACCTTTTATTGTGCTGTTGAATTGGTTTGCCAGTTTTTTGATGAGGATATTTGCTTCTATGTTTTGAGATATTGCCCTATAATTTTCTTTTCTTGTAGTGTCCTTGTCTGGCTTTGATATCATAAAATGAGCTTGAAAATGTTCCCTCCCACTTCTTCTGGTTTTTTTTTTTTTTTGGAAGAGTTTGAGAAGGATTAATTAATTTTTATTAATTAATAAAAGGATTATTAATTTTTTTTTAAATGTGTGGTAGAATTTACCAGTGAAGTCATGTCCTGGACTTTTCTTTCTTGGGGGGATTTTGATTACTAATTCAATCTTCTTACTCATTCTTGGCCTGTTCAGATTTTCTGTTTCTTCATAATTCAGTCTTGGTCTGTTGTTTGTTTTTTAGGAATTTATCCATTATATATTATCCAATTTGTTGTTGTGTAACTGTTAATGGTATTTCTGTCATATGAGCTATAATGTGTTCTTTTTCATTTATAATTTTGAGCCTTCTCCTTTTTTTGTCTTAGTGAGTTCAGCTAAAAGTTTTTGAATTTAGTTTATCTTTTCAGAAAACCAATTTTAGTTTCCATTTATCTTTTCTGTTGCTTTTCTAGTCTCTGTTTTTTGCTCTCATCTTTGTTATTTCATTCATTCTGCTAACTTTGGGCTTAGTTGGTCCTTATTTTTCTAGTTCCTTGAGGTATAAAGTTTGATTGTTTCTTTTTCTTAATATAGGCACTTATCACTATAAATTCCCCTGTTATAACTTCTTTTGCTGAATCTCAAAAGTTTTGCTATGTGTGTTTCCATTCTCCTTCATTTAAAGATATTTTATGATTTCCCTTCTGATTTCTTCTTTGACCTATTGGTTGTTCAGGAGTGTGTTTAATTTTCACACATTTGTGAATTTTACAATTTTCCTCCTTTTAGTGATTTCCAATTTCATACATACCATTGTGATAGGAAAAAATATTTGGTATGATTTTAATATTATTAAATTTGTTGAAACTTGTTTTATGGCTTAATATATGATTTGTCCTGGAGAATGTTTTGCGTGCATAAGAAAAGAAGATATCTTCTGCTACTCTTGGATGGAATATTCCATATATGTCTGTTCGTCCATATGGTCTATAATATTGTTCAAGTCCATTGTTTCTTTATTGATTTTATGTTTGGATGATTAATCAATTATTATAAGTAGAGTATTGAAATTCTCTATTATTACTGTATTGCTGTCTTTTTATTTATTTCAGTTATGTTAATTTTTGCTTTATATATTTAGGGACTCTAATTTTGGGTACATACATATTAACAATTGTTATCTTCTCTTTATTAATTTACCTTTTATCATTATGTAATGACCTTATTTGTCTCCTGTGACAATTTTGGACTTAAATTGTATAATGTCTGATATAAATATAGCTACTCTTCTCTTCTGTTTGCCATTTGCATGTAATATCTTTTTACATCCCTTCACTTTCAGCCCATGTGTGCCCTGGAAACTGTGCTGAATCTCTTTTAGGCAGCGTATACTTGGATCTTGTTTTTTATCCATTCAGCTACTCTGTATCTGTTGATTGGAGAATTTAATCTATTTACATTTAAAGTAATTGTTGGTGGGTAAGGACATACTGTTGCCATTTTGTTAATTGTTTTCTGACTTTTGTAGTTCTTTTTTTTTTTCTTTTCTTTTTTCTTGCTGTTTTCCTTTTTGATGTGATGACTTTTGTAGTGGTATGTTCTTATTCCTTTCTGTTTATCTTTTGTCTGCCATTATTTCTTTAAATAAACTTTATACCACTCTTTCTCTGCTTCTTTTTGACTCCTATAATACACAGGTTGGTTTACTTGATGGTGTTTTATAAGTCCTGTTGGCTTTCTTCACTCTTTTTCTTTCTTTCTTTTTTTTTTCTTTTCCTTTTCTTTTCCTTTCCTTCCTTTTCTTTTCTTTTCTTTTCTTTTGTTTCTTTTTTTTGGGTTGCTTTTATTTCTCTGACTGGGTAATGTCAAATGACTTGTCTTTGAGCTTGCTGATTCTTTCTTCTGCTTAATCCATTCTGTTATCGAAGCTTTCTTTTTTTGGTTCAGTCATTGCTTTCTTCAGAGAAGAATTTTTTTTTTTTTTTTGCTTCTTTTCATGGTTTAATCTCTTTGTTGAACCTCTAATTTAGTTCATATATTGTTTTCATAATTTTTTTTTACTTGTCTGTCTGTATTCTCTTACAGTTCATGAGCTTCTTTAAGATGATTACTTTGAATCCTTTGTCAGGAATTTTTAGATCTCCATTTCTTTAGGGCCAGTTATTGGTGCTTTACTTTGTTCCTTTGGTGGTGGTGTGCTTCCCGATTGTTCATGATTCTTGTAACCTTGCGTTTGTGTCTGCGTATTTGAAGAAGTAGGCATCTCTTCCATTGTTAACAGACTGGTTTCGGGAAGTAAAACCCTTCACCCATCAGCCTGTCCAGAGATTCTGGGTGGGCCAGCTGAGAAGGTCCATGGGTAGACTTACTGTTGGAATCCTCAGGCAGTCTGGCCTCCTGCCTGCATTAGCAGGCAGATGAGTCCAGAGTCTGGATTCACAGGGTATGGCTGGGTGCTGGCATCTGTAGGTATGTGCCTAAAGCCTGTGTTCATTGGGATGGGCCTTGAGTTTGGGTCCATATGGGCAGCCATGGCATCTGGGTCCATAGGGGTCATCCTGGAGCTGGAGCAAGCCTAGAGCCTGGGTCCATGGAGGCTGGCCCGGAATCTGGAACTGTGGGGGCCAGCCTGGCATTGGGCTGGCACTGGAGACTTGACCTATAGGGACAAACCTGAGGTCATAGGGGCTGGTCTGATGCTGATATGGTCCTGGTGTCTGGGTCCACAGGGTGGTCCTGGAGCCTGGGGACACAGTGGTGGTTCTAGAGCCTGAGGCCACTGAGTCCAGCCTGGATCCTTTGTCTACAGTGATATGCCTTGGGACACAGGGTGTGACCTGTTGCTGGAGTGGGCCATGGGGGCCAATCTAGAGCCTGGGCCCTGGGGCCAGCTTGTAGCCTTGGAGCCATGGGGGCCAGTCTGGTGTTGAGGCAGGCCTAGAGCTTGGGATTGCAGTGAACAGCCTGGAGTTGGGGCAGGCATGGAACTCAAGTCTGCAGGGGCAGGCCTGGGTCCTTGGTCTGTAGAGGCTGCTTGGATTCTGGGGTGGTAAGGGCAAGCCCAGAGCCTGGGTCCACCAGCGCCAACCTGGTATCTATGGCCCAGGGAACTGCCTGAAGCCTGAGGCCACAAGAGCTAGTCTGGAGACGGGGGCCATTGTACTAGTCTAAAGGGGCCATGGGAAGGGTTTTGGAGCCTAAGGTCATGGGGTCTGGGCTGGAGCCTTAGTACATGGATGTTGGCCTGATGTCTGCAGCCACAGGGACCAATCTCGTGCGCAGACAGGCCTGGAATATGGGGTAATAGGGGTTGGCCTGGTGCCAGGATTCACTTAGGTACACCCGGTGCTGAGGTCCATGGTGAAGTTGGTGCTCACTTCACTTTCCACTTTCCTCACAATGAGTATCCGTCTCCATGTTGTGCAGGCTTAGGGGAGGGATGACACGGGTAATGTGAAACTGTCCTTCCTACCCTCTTCGGTGCATCTTTTCCTATTTCTGTGCTTTGCCAAGGTGCTGTAATATTTCACTTGGATTCGTTAGCCTTTCTGAATGTTTTTTCATGCATAGATGGTTATTCACATTGATATTTCCATTAGGGGACAAGTGCTGGCAACTCTTGTTCTGCCATCTTGCTGACATCACTCTTCTTTGGCATTTCTTTAAATGTAAAAAATGCATCTTGCTGTTTTGAATTTTTTTGCATGTCAGCATTTCTGAAATAAAGATTTATCTGATAATAAATGTGTAATTTCAATATGGGAGTATTTTCTTCTGAAAACTCTAAATAACTTATTAATTGCTAGTATCTTCACAAAGAGGAACTTAAGTAATGCTTACTGCCTTAATATATACACTTAAAGGTCCTAAATAATAAGGAAATATGCTAAAGAATTCTGGTATTGTAGCGGTTGTAGAAGAGAAACCATTTAGAAAGATATTCTTTTAGATGAATTTAAATCAACCATGTAGGTAGTTATCTACTCCCTGATTGAGGTTAACCTGAGTTTATTATCCTTGACCATATTTTTTATTGCAAACTCTTTTCTGACTGCCCTAATGTCCTGCAAGAGTTTGAATTACCTTCTTTATTTAGCCAAATTATATTGAGGCTACATGAACAAATTCAAATATTATTAACTTAAGTAAAACCTGGATAAGGTGATCAATTTTTTGCTAAAGTTATTAATCATTTGTCTGTTTTGGTGTATGTACATACACATATATGTTTTGTGATATACACATGTGTAGATATAACTTCAGATATAAATGATATTTGAATTCCCTGGTGGTTTATTCCTTAGTGCATTAACTGAAATTTTGTTTCTCCACTTCAGAAATCATGTAGAACATACAGTCCATCCTGCCTTGTGCCAGATCTCTTCTTTCTCCAGTTCATAAACTATGGGAGGAGATAGTTATGTAAGCTTATAAGTGTGATAAAATAAGGGCTAAATTTGGCTGAATTATGAACATGTGCATGAACCTGATAGCAGTGGTCAGGAGCAGAATGGGAGACCTTATTTTGTGCATGAAAATTTAAATGTAGTCCTCTGGAAAACATTTCAAAGAAATTTTTAAAGCCAGCTAGAATAGCTGGATATCCATTAGTAGGAATAGAATTCTATCCTTGGGTCTGCTGTAAGACCGTCTAACTTAAAGAACACACACAAAAATGGGGAAATAAGAAATATCTTTCCCTCTAAGATCATGAAGTTATACACTTTATAGAAAGGGAATTGAGGCAAACAATTACATCTATCTTTGTCTATATATAGATATATATAGCTATAGATACATGTTTCCCTTTAACTGATATGACAAATGAAATCCTCAATGCACAGGTTTCCTCTTACTCCCCCATTTCCTTGGTTTCTCTAATATGGCTCTATAGCTGCACACTTAACTTGACTTTATCATTCGTTTACTTAGAAAACATTTATTGAAAACTTTTATATGCAAGGTACTCTTGGGCTAAGAATTCAAATATGAATAGAAGAGTCCCTATTCTGAATAAATTTATGATTAAGTAGAAAAATAGGGGAGAAGCATTATTAATATGGTTTGGCATATGCAATGATAGAGCTAATACACTTTCATGTCTTTGCTGGGGACTATATTGCATTGCCACCCATTGCTACTCTCATTAAATCTATTATGAGCCATTTCTTCTCAAACTACAATAGGTACTATTATCTTTATATATATATATATGTACATATATATATGAAAAATGGAGCAAGAAAAGTTTGCAGCCTGTTCAAAGTTACATAGTTAATAAAGTTGCAGAGCTGAAACTAGAATTTCCTGCATCCTGTGTATATGATTATTTGCAGTCTTACCAAGTGGTTAAAAAAAAAAGAAAAGACAATAGATGGATAGATGGCAGTCGTGATTAAAGAGACCAGTAAAGTGACTTAATGGATGGTGGGATTTCAGGTCTCTTAGAATTCACTCATCTCAACAACTTCTGACCCATAGTTAGAATTTTTGATTTCTCATGGGTTCTCTTGATTTTTAATACCTGGTACTTCCAAAGGTCTGAGAAGGGCATAACAAAAAGCAATTCATCATGTTGGCCAGCAGAGATCTGTATTTCCCTGGAGCAAAGCAGTGAACCTTTGAGTTTCAAGCAGCTTGAGATATTGAGTCCAAACTTTCAGATTTCAGACATGAGATAGTAAAAGGAAGAAATAATCTCTAGAAAGTGCATTCTCAGCCTTAATTGTGTCTAATACTTCCTTAGCAAGAGAGAATGTTACCATAACATCTACAGGAACAGTTTAGCACTCTCACCTGCCCTGAGACCAGGAGAACACAGTAGGAATGATTGACCAATTAAAGCAATATAATCTATATGTGGAAGGAAGAGGAGACTGTGTATTTAGTAAAGGCCATTTCTAATGTGCCTCTGGAAGCTGTGCCAGCCCCTTAATGGATACCTTGGCTGCATGAAAACAGCAGGAAACTATATCACACTCCAGATGCTACCATTTAGGTGGCGCTGCTCTGGTTTTGCTGACACGCAGGTTGTACAGATAGAATGGGGGCTGTGTTTCAGGGACTGTGGCTTCTACTCTCATAGCTAGCTCCCTTTTAAAGCTTTTTCTACTCACTTAAGAATGTTCTGATTGAGAGGGAGCTGAGGCCCTGCTAAAAGAACACTTAGCTTGCTACGTAAGAAGCTCATCTGCCTTCCAAGAAGTGTTCTTGTGTTTGATTTGCAGCCAACTCAGGTGAACAAACAATTAAAGGCCAGAGTGGTTTTTAAAGGTCAAAAGAAGGAGAAAGTTTTTAAGAGGCCGATTTGGAAGACATATTTTACTGTAATTTGCTGCCGTGTATACTCACCAGTGTGATTATGAGTTCTCTTCTAGGCATCTGAACACATCAAATGCTTTTTTTTGTATTTTTCCTTGTTTCTCTACTGAATTTTGAATAACTACCTAAGATTTACCTTGTTCACTAATTCTCTCTTCAGCTGTGACTAATCTGCCATTAAATACATTCACTGACTTTTTAATTTTAATTATTTAATTTTTAGAAATTCTTTTGGTGCCTTCTTTAGTCTTAGGCATTCTTTGTAGTTTCTTGTTCATAGAATGTATTTTAAGATAAACTCTTTATATTAATTTTTTTTATAGTATGTCTCTGACAATTCTAGTATCTGAAGGACTTGCTAGTCTATTTCTTCTCTTATTTCTTCTGGTTCTTGCTGTGGTTCCTTGTTTCTCTATGTTTGGTGCTTTTGTCCATGAGCTCCTCATTTTCATCAGATTTCTAATTGTGGTATTTCTCTGAGATCTGGGATAGAAGTATATTCTTCCACAGAGGATTTGCATTTACTTCTGTGAGTATAAGATCTCCATAAGTTATATTCTCAGTTTGAGGGCTTTCCGACTGTCTAGACAGTGTGAAATTGTGCTATAAACCTGTAGGTGAGCCAGTTTGAGGTTTGACAATCTTAATGCCAATGCCCCTCTAGGCAGTTTTAAGTTCGAGAATTAGTTTTTCTTGTGATTTTTCTGCAAAGTGGGTTATTTATGGCCTGCCCTTTCCCTGAAGATATAACTCACTGGGATCTCCATTTTAAGAAGATAGATTTCCTATCTTGGACAAGTCTGAGCTTTGATTCTTATTTTTTATACATGAAAACTGAAGTTCAAGTTCACTTTTTTGAGCAAATGCTCTTAGAATGAATGCTGGCTACTCTCCTGTGCTTATTTCTTGGGTCCCTGCATCACTAAACCTCTACTTTGAGTGTGTGTGTGTGTGTGTGTGTGTGTGTGTTTGTGTGTATTTCTGTATAATATTTCCTGCTGCATTACTACAAATAGAAATATTCAAAAACATTCTGGTGAAAGCGATTTGGACTTATTCATAGCTATTCTTATAATTTACTTTTTTTGCTGAGGAAGACTGAGTGCCTCTTTATTCTTTTCCCTGTGCCGTATCAGCTTTGTTACCTGCACTTTTAGAGATGGAAATATATCACATTTTCATCAATAAAAAGCACACACAGGCTATCCGCACTTTAGCTACTTGCTAGTATGCAGAGACACGAATTGGCTGTCATCCAACTCCTGCCAAATATATGGCTGAGGTAATGGTTAATTGAAAGAGAAACTGGCTCTTTCCAAGGGCCATGTGAACCACATTCTTCTCTAGGTTTTCTATGCTATGTATTTCTCAGTTTATAAGATTAGAAAGCAGCATATATAAAATAGATTATCTTAATTGCTATAGACAATGTTTCATTGAATTCTGGTTGAATAAATGTTACCTTGGTTTTTATAGAACAATATTATAAGAAATGCTTATATAAAGACATTATAACAAAGTACTGTATTTATAGATACAATTCAGAATTGCTTGGAGGCCTGGAAGGTTCTGCATCACTGGCTCCTGTTGACCCTTCCTCACTCACCTGGCGCCAGCTTCCCTCCACGTCACAGGCCCCCCCCCCCCACGTCACGCACACTGAGGGGGTTCCAGTTTCCGTCTCAGGGCCTGCACGGGTGCTGAGCCTTCTGCCTAGAATTTTCTTCCTTCTCTGCCATGGAAAATTTCTGATCATTGTCTGATCTCACCCTAAATATCTTTTCCTCAGAGGAGTCTTTCCTGCCCAGGCAAAATAAAATCACATTTTTATTCCAATTTTTATAACACTTGATATTTTTATACAGTGTATTAAATACTGTAATAGTATAGGGTTGCGACTAAATTCCATGAGGGCAGAGAACACATCTGTTTTTTCACCACTGTTTCAGTAAATACTCAAATGAGAAATAATACAGCATAAAAATATTGTTTTGACTGCTCTAAAATGAAGATAATTAACATCCATGTTTTCTGATAGAAATTAAAAGAAAATTAAATGTTGATATAAGAAATGGATTCTAAAGTAGACATAAAAACATTCACTAAATGACATGGTATACACTCTATCACCAACAGTGAACACGTTCATATGTATGTCTTAGCAAAATTTTAAGTGATGCATGTCATGGACCTAATTTGTTGCCTTTAAGTAGTTCAAACAATAATGAGGGGGCATAACTAACTTCCTGTGAACAGTTTGAGCTGATAACAGAGGGATGAGCTGGAATTGATTATGTGGAGTGAGAAGAAACACAACAGAAAAATCTGTGGAGAGAAGTAATAGGCATTCCAGAAACTGAAAGAAGGCCACATGTAATTGGGATGTAGAAAGTGAATAGATTTGTGTGAGATGTTACTGATTAATTGGTCAAGGGCCAGGAAAGTTTCATAGGAGATAGATCATTGTTATGGAATGTATGTGTGTGTCCCCCCCAGAAAATCAATACATTGAAGCCCCAACCCCTAATGTGTTTGTATTTGGAGATAGGATCTGTGAAGAGGTGATAAAGGTTGAATGAGGTCATAAGGGTGGGGCCTACTCTGAAAGAGCTGGTGTCCTTATAAGCAAAGGAAAGGACATCAGAGTGAGCAGTGTCTCTCCACTGTGTGTGGACACAGTGAGAAGGTGGCCATCTGCAAGCCATCAAGAGGGCCCTCACCAGAAACGGAACCCTGCTGGACCTTGATCTTGGACTTCCCAGCCTCTAGAACTGTAAGAAAATAAATTTCTATTGTTTAAGACATGCAGTCTCTAGTATTTTGTTATGGCAGACTGAGCAAACTGAGGCAGTCATATCAAAGATGTTAGTTTTTATCTTAAAAAGCAGTGAGAAACTGTTGAGTGGTACTATGTCCTTACTTAAAAACAATTTTACCTTTCAACCATTGTCATTGTCAGGTTTTTTTGGTAAACAAATACACTCTCTAATAGTTAGAGTAGGTTTGGGGACATAAAGGGCCTTAATACTAGGTGGTATTATTATAATAAAGAAATTCTTAAACTTATTCTGTCCAATATGTGGAATTGAATAGAATGCAGACGTAAGAACCATGTGCTCAGAGGAGTCCTTACTCTCTGTTGTTAGGCATTTTGGCACCTTTTTTTTACATAAAAATAAGACTGATAATATTCTTTTTAAAGGCAGGAGCATCCAGTCAGATGATCACTTTTTTACAGGTTGGGAAAATAAATGTAAGGTGATGAATGGAAAAGGCATTGTGGGAAGATGACTTAAAGAAAGCGTATGTAGAGAAGTTGGGCTGTCATGGAGGCAGTTTGGGTAGAGAAAAGGTAGCAGATTTGAGACTTTTTTAAGATGAAAAATTAAATTATCCAATGGTATATTAAATGCTTTGAGGGAGCTTAAGGTATTTAGAATTATTTCTTTTTTTTGCTACTTTTTTTTCCTTTTATTCTCCTTGACATCAATCAGGACATTGCAATGTATATGTCACAAAATACTACTTATAGTTTTTTACTTACAGAACAAAATCTGGCAGAACCAAGCATTGACACCTATTAAAATGAAATAAAGAGGAAGTTCTTTTTAACATGTGAAATATTTAGAATTATTTCTAAGTTTAACTTCCTCAACTGGATTGATGGAGGTTCTGTTTACTGGAATGAGAAATATTTGTAAGGACCAAGCTTGAGGGTAGAAGAGCATGGTTGTAGGCTTAGGCCTATTGATTTGCAGACTCCTTTGTACTATCTTAGAAGAGATGTTAGGAAAGCAGTTTGATGTACTGTGTTGCTCTTGAACTAAGAAGCGGGTTGGTGGGAATGTAACCTGGGAGTCATCTACTCATCCATGATTATTAAATTTATCAGTACAGTTGGGAATACCTAGAGAGAGCACAAAAAGTGAAAATAGAAAAGAACTTATGACTGAGCCATGAAGAACTCTTACTTTTAAGGGCCTGTTAGAGGAAGATGAGTTTTTTGTTTACAAAAAAAAAAAGTTTGTAAAAGAAAAATAGTCATAGAGACAGGAAGAATACTAGAGAATATTATAGAAGCTAATGGAAGAGAGATTTTCCGGAGGAGGGAAGCATCATTAATATTATTGCAGTAAAAAGTGAAGAAAAGTAATCTAAAATGTTCATTTTGGGGAACAGAAAGGCCATTGACCTTTGTACTACCCATTTATACAGAATGGAGTGGAAACTGGATGAAGTAAAAAAAAGTGACTGAAAATTCAGGAAATGGCCATGGTTCTTGGAGTAGTTGTCTGAGCCTGGATCCCTTTTTCCATGGGCAATGTCCTTGTCCTTCTATCTTGCCCTCCACCGTTATGTATTAATAATATTCTTACACTTTATAATTCATGCAGTAAAAATTGATGTTTTGGCTTAAAGTATTATTTTTTATTGTTCTGAAACTATTTTCTGCTGTTTAATAAATGACTTTTTAATATAGTGAATCCTCAGCATTGTCTAGCTGGTGGACATATATCAATATTTATGGACTTTGCCAGTATTTTGGCAGTGATCACTTATAGGCACTTAAGGTAATATGTGACAACAGCTGTAAGGCATATGTAAGGGATACCTTTGTCATTTAGGTCATTTAGCTTAAGTCCAGTCCTGGGTGAATCGTGCTTATGATTTTGCTGGTATTGGTTTTGAAATTGGTTTAGTTATTCTTTTTGGTTCTTTAATGTAAATTATAAAATTATAGGTGATGCTGCAACATCATGAACTCTGGAGTAAATGGCTCCACTTTGCATATTGTTAATTCTAAGCACAATTAGATTCTAACTAGCTTAACTTTGTGTATTTCCAGTATTATAAATTACATCTGTTCTCCAAGAAGTCTCTGAGGCTTATCTGCTATTATTTCACAGTAACATTAAAAACAGATTTTTATGGTGATTATAATATGATGTTCAATCAAGATGAAAATGTATTATAGCTTTGGCAAAAAGCCAGAAGGAGCTTTATCCCACTGTGATGTTTATGTACCACCATTACATGTGCTATCGTTAGGAATTTGACATTAAAGGAGATTCTCTTGATTTATATATGATTGGACTTGAAGGTCATCTTTAAAGGATAAGTATTTCAAAACTAAATTTTATCCTTGTTAGGTAAAGAAAAGCTCTAATAAACCTTCCAACCCCCATTTTTTTCCATCTGACTGAGCCTTTTTCAGGTCTTAGCTTATGCATCAGTTACTGCAGGAAGCTTTCCATGGGCTTTTTGGATGGGAAAGGTGGCTGTTATTTTTGGTGACATAGTATCCTGATCATATCTGTTATAACCTTTTTCACACTGAAACCTTATGATTACCTGTCTCTTCTGCTAACTGACCATTCCTGCAAAAAGAAACCATTCTCATCCATTTTTGTAACTTCAGTGTTTAGCAGGCTACCGTCACATAATAGGACCTAGGGCTTTCTAGAGGATTTTTTCATGCAGTAAAAATCTTGAAAGGCCAACTTTTAGTTGCTGAAACAAGCTGTAGAAAAAGGAGTGTGCGTGCTCCCGTCTTCGCACAGTTCTGATTGCCCCCAGCCTCGATTCCTTCTCTGGGGCGGTATAACACGTTTATTTGAAACTGTAGATACAGAAACAAAATGTTAGAGGTGGAAGTAACTCGAGAGAATCTAGTCCACTGGTCCCTGTCACTTAATGAATAAACCTTTGTTTTCACTTCCACCCTCAATGGGGCCTATAGTTGTATAGTAAATATCTCTTTCTTTTTTCTCTCATGAGATATTCATTCCATCTACCTCTGGTAACAGCATCCCCATCTTCCACTCTCAGTCAATATCCTGATTCTAGAGGAAGGTAAAGGATTTGAGACCCTTACCTATTCCAGACTTAGATCTTTGTACTGCTCTTATAATTAGTTGGTATTAGAAAAAAGTACATATATGAGTTTAGTTCTCCATTTCTTCAATTAGAATGTGAACCCAGGAAAGGAGTGTAGGGGGTCTGTGTATTAATATTTACCCTCTTATTTCTACCCATGTTGTTCCTCAACATATATTTATTGTATCAAGTAATGATGTGCCAGTAACCAAAAGATTATTAAAGGAAAATTTAAAGTGATCTCTGGGTCCTTCAGATCTGATGACTTTGATTTGATAACTGTAATCAAATACATTATCTATATAAGAAAGTCCATTATCAGCAACAGTTCTAAGCTGTATAAATTGTATATGCTGTGTAAAAATTATGACCTATTTGCATAGAAATCTTATTTTGCAATTAAAAAAGGTTCTAATGGTTGAGTTATGCTAATTTAGTTTAAAAATGCCCTTTTATCCTGTGAAATTTTAGACTTCATTAGAGGAAGAAAAACTGAAACCTAGTAACCTCTCTGAAACTAGAATTCTAATTGGAAATTTTAAGATTCCGAAACAAGAAATTCTGAATTTTTTGTATGTTTTTAAGTGAGTAACCTCTTTCAGGGTTGCTTTATTCTTTAGCATCCTTCCCTCAGGAATGTAAAAGAAAAACTAAAATAAAGCAAGCACAGTGCCCCAAGGTTTGGCAAAGTGCATCGTGTCTCGCTCTTTCTGCTGAGGCATCTACAAGGGAAAAAAAAAAAATCAGTTTACCAAAGTCAGCCCCTCTGGCCAGTCTTTCTTACTTATAAATAATGAATCCAAGAAAAAAAAAAGAAAGGGAAAATGCCAACATCTTGTTAAAAGTTTTCAAAAATTGTCCAAAATTTTATGAATGTGAAAAGGAGAAAAATTACACTGAAAGTGCAGGCCTGGTAAAAAAGCCTGCAGAGGGATCACACTTCCTACTTCAGGCTGTGAAGTGCTCTCCTCATCAAATGAAATTTCTCTGCAGATGCTCCATAAGTTGTCCAGGTGATGGCAGTAACAAAAGCCTTACTCCTAAAGGGTGAATTTACAGGTATATTTAGGAGCACAGAGATAGTCCAAGTTGGAAATAAAAAATCTGGAGATCTCAGAAATAAGGAATAAGCACTTTGCAGCGCTAAATAATCTGGTCTGAAATTGGAATTTTATCAAAATTAACTTCTGGACTGGACCCTTGTTGGCCTAAGTTCTGGTTAGTAATTGAAAACAATTTTTCTGTAAAGTGGAAGCAGTTGGCAAATGTGTCTTTTAAAATTAAAAGTCTTTGATATCTAAAAGTTAAACATTTTAATGTTTGCTTTTACTTAAACATATCAGTGAACATACTTAGATTAAAGGCAGAAATGAAATGACTCGTACATTTTCATTTCAAGGTTTAAATGAAAGTGTCAAATTATGCAATGAGGGGTCACTGATGCAACCTTAATGGCCACCATGGAATCATGCAATCTTTCTATTCAAAGAGTCTTTAATAAATAAAGGTGGATATAGAAATGAGAGAAACATCTGCACAAATATTAAAACTGCAGAAGTTGGATTCACATAATGAAGGCTACAGTTAATTGCTACTATGAGAGTTGTTAAGACAAACTGGTCTTACCACACACCCTATATATACTCCTTGAGTCAATGTTAAAATTTCCCACAAGAAAATGATTTAGTTTGTGAAATACCTCCTGGAGCCATTAAGCCAGTGGAAATTTGACAGCACTGAGAACACGGAGACATCCTTTGGTGTTCCCGTAAATGTGTTCTGGAAAACACTAACATGGAGATGTGCTTTGGGTGGGGAAAACCATGGCATGTTCGGCTGATCTTGGAGAGCCCCACACACCATTCCTCTCAGAGAATTAGTGTGTATATTAGCACAATGAAGATTTGAGAAATACTTCAATAAAGAAAATTTGACTTTGCTACCTGTATATTCCCCAAAACTTAGATGACATTAGAACTGTTTTTTCAAGTGACTCCCACTAACACGAAGGAGAGCTAGTGAAAGAGGCACATGCTTTGGGAAGCACTGATACAAGGTCACTTTACAACTGGAATCAGCATCATGCTAGTAAGACTAAGAGATGGTCTGTGTGTTCCAGCTACTGAAATGGAATACCCTTTTTTAAAAGTTAATGAAATAAATTCCTACATTCCAGATCTTACAAGTCCTGAGAGTTCCACTGGCATGACAAGGATTCTCAGAGGCTTGTCATCTTTAGGTACCTGTGCAAAGGCATCGTGGTCTTGCATTACAAAGCTGAGGATTGGATGCAGAAACATGAAGACTACACCAAAGGACTAGCACATCTTGAGACCTGAATTGTTGAACTGTACACATTCAAGTCTGTTATTTCTCACTGGAATTTTTGCAATAGTCCCATAGCCACCTTCCCTTGCCTGCGGTCTTTTTCATATGCAAACCTTTGTCCACACCTGTACCAGAGTAATGTCTGAACTGCAGATTTGAACATGTAACTCACATTCTTAATGTCTTTTGATGACTCCATATCTTTTATGGATAAAATTTTTCAGGGTTTCTGGAATTCATCATAATTATGATCTTTTTCCTTTCCCAGATTTGGTTGGAGAAATGCCGTGCATTTATCCAGGTGTTTTAACTTGGGAGAGCCACTGAAATAGGCTATTCTAGCAGCTCCTGACTGTACAGCAAGCTGTGAGCCATGCATTGTAGTTAACATGAAGTCTTTTGAGAGTAACCATAGTAGCCCACCTTATAATACTTAATACATTGCCTGAAATAACAGGGTCACCTATTTCCAGTGTTTGACAGATGTAATATAAAAATAACATGGACATCCACTTTGAGGAAACGTGCTGGGCCTGCTTGCAGTTTAATAGCAAACAAAGTAAGAATTACTGCACAGTCATGCCACTGACTCACAGCAACGTGGAGAAGAGCCCTCAATCTGTCTGTTACCATTTTGTTATTTCTTGTACACAGCTATCAGAAAGGAAAGAACAATGAATATATTTGAAAGAACTTTGTGACTGAAGAAAATATTATGGGTACTTAGTGAGTGAACCACATTAATATGATCAGCTCCGTAAGGAAACTGCTTGCGTGAAGGCTGTGATTATTCCCAGGTTAGACATTACTGAGTTCCTTTCAGCACTCCACTGGGGTAGAAACGGTCTGAGCATTTAGACTTCGACTATGGGAAGAGCGAGGGAGAGTTCATACCTTATATCCCTTCACTCTTCAGGCTACGTATGGCATTTAAAGACTCAGCTTGCAAGTTCTTTGTCTACCCTGTTGTTTCTCTTCCTGGCATAACAATTCACTGCTGTAATCTGCCTTTCTGTTTGTTCAGGTCGCATCCATTTATGTAACTATTTTGGCTTAATAAAGTGACATAAAACACAGCCTTAAGCAAATGGCTGTACTATCCATCAATTCAGTGACTCAAGAGATGATGCCATTACGTATAAAATAGAACCATTGTTCAGCATTTCCACCAGCAGCATCGCTTCTTTCAGGGTTCCCATATTTCCTGTTATGAAAGGCTGAAAGCTTAAGTAGTTGTGATGGGAGACACTTTGCACTGTGTACACTTAATCTCTCCTTGAGCATCATCGTCTTCTGACAAATACATAAATGAACTGGAGACGCTGCAGGTTATGTGCATTTTCATTTCAAGAAGATTGCCTTTTTATTGTTTCTTATTTTGCATTGATATTCTGAAGCTGTAAAAGGAAGAGTAGAAATAAAAGTAGGTGGAAATGAAGGTGTTACAATTGAATAATGTTGTCCAGGAGCCTTTGCTTTGAAAGCATATCTTTCATTTATACAGCAAAACACCAGTATTACTCGTGATTTTAATGTTCTTAAATGCTTCCAAATGTTTCTGTTGACTAACTTATTCCCAGGGGGTCCCTATAACTCTTTCAGGTCACTCAGGTACTGCTTTCTAAATTACCATGGTAGGGAATTCAATTACTACTGTACTCTTACAGCAGCCTAAAAGAATAAATGGTCTTCCTAAAATGTTTTTCTCTTTGGAAAGGCCTAGAGTGTTAGAGCTGGATAGTACCTTAGAGATTATCTGATTCAATGTTCTATAAATGTATCTGATGGTAAGACTCTCCTGAAAACTTGCTTAAAAAATACAGATTCTCAGGCTACTCCCTTAGATACTCTGTTACAATGCATTTAACATGGAGCCCAGAAATCTACATTTTATACTAAAGATTCCAGATGACTCTTAGGGTCAGACTGGTTTGGGAAAAAACAAATTAGTTCAACTTTTTTTTTTTTATAGAGAGGAAGCAGATGCCTAATATATGAAGTGATTCATCTAAGTTATATCACACAGCATTTTAAATATTGAGACTAGGTCAGGAAAAAACTGTTTTTTGTTTTTTTCTGTGAGACAGAGTCTCACTGTTGCCCGGGCTAGAGTGAGTGCCGTGGCGTCAGCCTAGCTTGCAGCAACCTCAAACTCCTGGGCTTAAGCGATCCTACTGCCTCAGCCTCCCAAGTAGCTGGGACTACAGGCATGCGCCACCATGCCCGGCTAATTTTTTTTCTATATATATTTTTAGTTGGCCAGATAATTTCTTTCTATTTTTTTAGTAGAGATGGGGTCTTGCTCTTGCTCAGGCTGGTCTCGAACTCCTGACCTCGAGTGTTCCTCCCGCCTCGGCCTCCCAGAGTGCTAGGATTACAGGCGTGAGCCACCGCGCCCGGCCGGCAAAAACTGTTGATAGGCAAACTTCTCTCATTGCATGGTAGGGAATGGGGGAATTTATTTTCTTAGAACTTAAGTTGCCTTCTGTATTGAATAGAATGATGTCATTCATTGTGGGAGAAGTGATAGGAGATACCCTGCTGTATATGCAGCAGTGGTTCTCAACTGAGGATGATTTTGCACCCCGGATAACATTTGACAATGTCTAGAGATATTTATCATGTTAAAACTGGGGGGCGATACTACTGGTATTTAGTGGGTAGAGGAAGGGATGCTAATGAACATCGTACAGTGCACAGGAATACTCCCCCACCTCCCCAAAAATGAATCATTTGAACCAAAATGTCAATTTTGTCCAGATTGGGAAACTCTGATATATAATACATTTAATCCCCTCTTGAGCTGCTTCTTTCTCTGACATATTTAAGAGGAATATCTAGGACACTATTTCCTATTTTCCTCTTAAAATTAGATAGAAGGCCTGTATCAAAGCTAAGGGGATCATTGTTTGGTCTGTATCAGGCTATACTTAGACTGGACAAATTTTTTTCTTTTTTCCTCTTAGGATCATATAGTAAATCCTTTCAGGATCCCTCCTCCTTATTCTACTTAGGTATCTAAACCTGCATATTCGTAGAACACCTCAATTATGTATACTTTTACCTTTCTGGGTTTTGTGCCTGGATTCTCCAAACTCTGATTACCTAGGGTCATCTACAAGCTACATTGTCAATGTCTGCTGATTTTGAATGAAATTGGGACAGAGGTTTTGACTGAAATCAACCTAGAGGTTAAGTGAATGAAATACTCAATTTACTTAGAGTAACTTATTTACTATATCAGTCTGATTTTATTTTTCTAATATTTCACAATTCCATCTCCTTCTTTTGTCTCTGCTGTATGTACTTAACTCAGATACTCATCATCTTTTTCATGAGCCATCACAATCAATACTTTACTAACATCTTAACATTTTTGCAATTTTTTGCCATTTCCCCACCTATTCTCCACCTAATAATTTTCTTTGTGAAGTGCTTTTCCTTCACAGTCAGTGATTTCTCTTCGCCTATAGGAATGTTTCTCAAACTTGGGTCATGTGTGGAATCTTTTTAAAGAGGAGACACATTATTTCATATCACTTGTATTAATAGCATCTTACATTATTTTATTGTAAAATCACTTACATATGTGTAAACATGAAACCAAATTAATCCTCTTTATGTTGAAAGCTTAATGCAACTATAAAACCAAGACACATGGAGTTCTACTCAGCCACAAAAAAACAATGGTGATCTAGCACTTCTTGTATTATCCTGGATAGAGCTGGAGCCCATTCTACTAAGAGAAGTTATCACAAAAATAGAAAAAAACCCAACACATGTACTCACCATCAAATTGGCATTAACTGATTAACACCTTTGTGCACATATAGTAGTAACATTCATCAGGTGTCGGGCAGGTGTGAGGGGGAGGAGGGGGTGGGCATATTCACACCTAATGGGTGCATGTGCACCGTCTGGGGCATGGACATGCTTGAACCTCTGACTTGGGTGGGGCTAAGGAAATATGTGTAATCTAAACATTTGTACCCCCATAATATGCAGAAATAAAAAAATAATTAAAACAAATAAAAAATGAACCAAACAATACAATAAAGAAAATTCAAATTTGTCATATTAATTCAATATGACAATTAATATTGTCCCAAAATGGTAACATTGCTTTCAGTGTCCATAGTTCTTTTATTTTCACTTATCTGTGTTATGTAGTAAGCTGTGGTATGACTTGATTCTTCTAATTCTTTTCTTTGTTTCTGGCATGAACACTTTATTTAAATATGAAAGCTGCATCCATTCTTTCCATATTAACCCAAATAATTGTTACATACCAGTATAACCAAAATGCAGAACAAAAATTAACAGAAACAATAGAAATTGGTAAGCTGCATCATCCAGGTCTCATGTTATTTTCTTATGTTTTTTATAATATCATGAAAGTAAAAAACAATTAAAAATTCTCATTGTTAACTTATAGCAAAGACTGTGAATTTCAGAACCGTTTTTGCAATTATAGGAAACACTGACCTGTAGAATTGAGTCTCAATACCACAGCAAGGCATATACAATTCTCAGTATGTTTCCCTTTCTTTTCTCATCGCTCCAGGCTCATCTGTTGGGCATTTGCTGCTTCAACACCTATTACCTAGTGTTACTGAGCTCACTAGACTGCCCTCTGTGTATGCTTTTGCTTCCTTGTCTATGTATTTTTTCTCCCAGTTTTTTTATTTGGTTCTTTCTATTTCTAAATCATCTTTCAAGACCTAGCGTAGGTATCATCTTTTCTAAAACCACTTCTAGAACCTCAGGTTGAAATGTTTCACTATTCTGTGGACTACAGGCACCTTGTATTCATCTCTAGACTGTCTCCTTCTTTAGAACAATGACTGTTTCTTCACTGTACCATGAGCTTCTTGAGAGTAGACAATGCATCGCTGACACCTAGCCCAGGCCCTGACACACAGGAGTTACTAAGTAAATAAATAGTGAACTGTAGGGAACCATTTTTAATTAAAGAGCTATTAATATTTCTGGTCACCACATTGGTTTTTTTTATGTTTTTTGGTTTTATTGTTTGTTTTCTATTACTCAGTGTTGAATTTACTTCAAGAAAACATGGTATAGTTGAAAAATACATTGCATTTAGAAGCAGAGGAATCATGTTCATGTCCTGTCCTGTTATTTGCTCTTGTATGTAAAATGGAGTTAAACAGTCACAGTTCCACACCATTTTTGCAGATGTGGAAAATCCTGGCAGTGTCAATAAATGTTGGTTTCCTTCCCATGTTATTGCTTTACTTCTTTTAATGGCCTTTGTTGATTTGAAATTATTATTGGTAGCAGTGAAGTTTCAAATCTATATACTTCCTTATTGCAGTTAGACCGAGGTCCAGTATTAGTTATTTTTTTCTGCCAAACTTCAAGATTACTGTATAAAATATATGACACAATCAGTCTTTCCTTTTCATCCTTGTAGGACACTTCACTCCCTTTAACTATTTATATTCATTCAGAACATATTTCTTTTATTTTATTGCCACAAGCTTGAGGGAACCTTTACTTTGTTCTTATTACCTAGAGAAATCTGTCTTCTTCCATCTCTTTGTAGTCTGTTTTCATCAGAAAGCATCTACTTTGAGAAACATTTCCTTTACCTACATTATATTATTGAGTTTCCTTTTTCATGCTCTCATTTGGATATTAGAACCTATACCTTTAGTTCTTTGGGTAAGGGACTTAGGATTTACCAATAAAACAAAATTTATTGTAGAGGTATGTCATGTGGAGTTAAACAATATGGAAAATTCCTCTAATCAGTGGGTTCTTAGCTTTTACATATGTTTTATAAATAAAGATGGATATAAGGTAGATCTGAAGGCAATTGAGACAGATGTAGCTGATGCCTACAGGGGAGAAAAAAGGAACAAAAGACTGCGGTTTGCTTATTATAGGATGAAATGCCAACTGCAAACTAGAGGAGGAGTTACAAGAGGAAAATTCTTAATAATAGACACTTACTGGCACAAGAAAATTTGAGCTAAATGGAAAAGAAAAGCTTCACAGATATGGGAATAACCAAAGGATGAACTGAGCTACGGAGGGATGCAATCAGTGTCACTAGAGACAGTGTCTGAGTTAACATCGTGAGCATAGGAATATGAAATCAGTTCATCATAAAGCAGCAGGCATGAGTCGATGACCCACTAGAGATCGCTGTTTCCACGGAGCCTTCTCCGGTCGTGTGCCTTCCTGAAGACTGGAAGCCGTGTGTCGCACAGGTGCTTTTGTGTTGACTCAGAACTGTACCTGACACACCCGGACACATTGACCTTCAGCCTACTGTCTGAATTCAGTTCTGATTAAAACCTTGGTGTCCTCTGGTGAAGAGATTCATTACTAAAGGGAAACATCTTTGAATAGTTGGAACCTCAGAAGAAATTAACTTGGCTCTGTGTCTGCCCTGATTGTCACAATCATGAAGAGTCTCACTTACCATATGATAGACAATAAAAGAGAACCTTAGGGTCTTGTCTTCTAAGTGGGGGATAAAGTCTTCTGAGCTGGCAAATCTCAGTGAAGAGTTGTAAGTTTACATGTACTGACCTCAGGGCCTTTATCTCCGTGTTGCCTACATTTGGGCCAGAGTTAACATGTGTCGTTGCTGAAGACTGAGCGCTGTGTGACAGGTTGCACAAAGGAAGAGAGACTGAAGGAATTCTTCAATGTGTTTATGCTTCCACATTTCTTGTAACTACCTGTTTAAACAATAAAATCATTTGGACTATTATGAAATGCACATCTGATTTCATTATTTTTGACTTGTTCTTAGTATTCATTTTAGCTTCTTATGAGGACATCAGTATTCATTTATGTTTCAGATTGGTTCAAAAAGTTCTTTCTGTGCTTTTGTGTCAGCTACTTTATATGCAAAGTTACATCCCTTGGTCTTGGAGAACCTGCAGTCTATTGGAGGAGAATAAAAAGATAATTCCTTAAGATAATGATAAGGCAAGCCACAGGCTAGAAGGAATTATTTACAAAACATATATATGATTGAGGATTATTATCTAAAATATATAAAGAACTCTTAAAATTCAACAATAAGAAATGCACAATCTGATTAAAAATTGGGTAAAAGGTCTGAAAAAGATACATCACCAAATAGAATATACAGATGGCAAATGAGCATATGAAAATATGTCCAACATTATATGTCATTAAACAACCTATACACTTATTAGAATGGCCAAAATCTAAAAGGCTAACAACTTCAAATGCTGGCAAGGATGTGGAACAACAGGAACTCTCTCTCATTCCTTGCTGGTGGGAATTCAAAATCATACTGCCACTTTGGGCAGTTTCTTACAAAACTAAGCACACTACCATATAATCCAGCAATCATGTTCCTTGATAGTTTACCTGAATTAGCTGAAAACTTATGGTCAGACAAAAAGCTGCACACAGATATTTATAGTATTTGACAATTACGTTTATAGTATTTGACAATTATGTAGTCATAATGGTCAAAATGGGGACACAACCAAGATGCTCTTTAGTAAGAGAACTGTGATATATCCATGTAATGAAACATTATTCAGCACTAAAAAGAAATGGGCTGTCAAGCCATGAAAAGAAATGGATAAACCTTAAATGCATATTACAAAATTTTTTTTTAAAAACCAGTCTGAATTGATTCCAAATATATGATATTCTGGAAAAGGTAAAATTATGGAGACAGTAAAAAGATCAGTGGTTACCAGGGGTTAGCAGACAAGGAGAGATGAATAGACAAAGCACAGAGGCTTTCTAGGGCAGTGAAACTGTTCGTATGATACTATAATGGTGGATGCATATCACTGTATGTTTGCCAAAATGTACAACGTCAAGACTAAACCTTAATGTATACTGTGGACTTTGGATGATAATTATGTGTCAATGTTGGTTCATCAGTAGTAACAAATATACCCTTCTAGTGGAAGATGTTGACAGCTGGGGGAGCTGTGGGTGTGTAGAGTCGGGGTATATGGGAACTCTCTGTGCTTTCTACTCAATTTTGCTGTGAACCAAACGGCTCTAAAAAAATAAAGTCTATTGTAAAAAAAAAAAAAAAGGCCTCAACGTTAAGTGCTGTGACATAAGAGTTATAAAAGTGTGGGTAGCCCAGAGAAGAGAGGGCTTATTCAGCCTAGGCAGGTTTGGGAAAGACTTCACAGAAGTGGAGGCTTTTAGAGTGGACTTTCAAAGGCAAGTAGAATTTTGCCTGTACAAAGGAAGGCAAGTATTATAGGCAGAGAAGGCAAAGAAGGAAGGAGAAGGAGGGGGTTAAACAGCAGAGAGAAGAGGCATGGCGTACTCTGGGAGAGGTTGGATAACTGCCCGAGTTCATAGAGCTAATCAGTGGTAGAGTTACACCAAGGAATGGTGTAGGCAAAACAGTCAAAGAGGGAGAAACTGGCTGAAGATCGAATATCATTGCCTATTTTCTTTTTGTTTTTCTAGGACCCTTCTCAATAAAATAGACCAGTAGCTGCAATCAACTGTAATCCTATCACACCTTCATTATGTTTCCCTTGGCCAGAAGGGCACTAAGTAGTCTCAAGATTCGAACCATTCAGCAAAGTATGGCAAGACAGAGCCATGGAAAACACTCACCAGATTTTCATGATAAATATGGTAATACTGTGCTTGCCAGTGGAGCCACTTTCTGTGTGGTTGCATGGGTGTTCACAGTCACACAGATCGGGATAGAATGGAACCTATCCCCTGTTGGCAGAGTTACCCCCCAAGAGTGGAAAGATGAGTAACCATCACAGTTGCTATAATACAAAATTGTTCCAAAACCAACTTGTCATGTAAGCAGTCTGCTGATCATTAAAATACAGCATAATTGAAGAAATAAAATACATTTGAAATCTGTAAAAAGTTGTTGGAAACGGTGATTATATTGCCTGGAAGCAACACAGTAGCAGTGGGTATAGATTACCGGGGATTATGCATAAAAAATATTCGATGACCTGCAGAAGAAGTTGGTTCCCTTCACTGTGGAGCTGCATGTTCACCTGGCTTAGGACTCAGAAAAGGTGAAGGAGAAGAACCAGGCAGGAGTTTGAATAGTAGGTCCAGGTACTGTTCCTTGTCAATGAGCCAAGCGAGAAGATCAGCAGCAGATTGTAGAAGTTGCCGCAGTGTCTGGTGTTCTGTGCCAACCTTCTAAGTGTAAAATGGTTGCTGTTTCATGTTCACTTTTCCTATCTTATCTGTTTTTCTCTTGTGGCCAACCTTAACCTGAAAACATAAAGGGAAGGGAATAAGTAGTTCAAGTTTAACAAAGTTGACACTTAGAAAGCCACAGTAATCTACCTGTCAGCTTGACATCAGTGCAGGTATTTTTTCTAACCATACCCATACATCAAATAAAGACAGTAGCAAGA
This sequence comes from Varecia variegata, assembly GCA_028533085.1. NCBI lineage: Eukaryota > Metazoa > Chordata > Mammalia > Primates > Lemuridae > Varecia > Varecia variegata. The sequence goes on along the minus strand of CM052449.1, from coordinate 2,341,164 downwards.
CACACTTCCACCTATCATAATGCAACTTGTCTTTGTAAAACTAAAAACACGCTGTCTCCCCAAAAGAGGACACAAAGTCCTCTCAGGGTGACACTCTGAACTTCCAGTTTAATGGCACCATTATTGCCATGATCCCTAGTAGACACCTAAGACAAGACCAGCAAAGCCTAAAGTCACGGGACTAGGAAACAAAGATTTCTCTAGTGGATCATAAGGGGTAATAGTGAGGGGAACCCCTCCCATATTCATCTCTTTATTCCCAGACCTGTAAATCCTGGCTCTGGGAAAACAGCAGCATATGTTTGTTGCTTATTTAAAGCATATCCAGCATCCCAGAAGACATCACCTCAGCCAACATGGTGCAATCCAGCTGTTGCTGCAACTAACACGTCAAAAGGCTGTCACTGCATTCTGTCAGTGGTGGCAAACGTGGTAAGACAGGTGACTCCCGTAAGCATGAGCCCATTGTTGCACTTCATTTGCTATAAAATGAGTTTTTGATCAAAATCAGTAATATGTGATATACCATGATGCTGAGTAAGGCATTTTGCAAGTCCATGGATGACAGCACTCAAGAAGAGTGAGAGTTATAGGGACAGAAAGTACATCCATGTGCTTAGTAAATGTATATTCATATGAGGAAAAAGTGCTGCCTTTTTATGATGGAAATGGTCCAGTGGAATCACCCGGGCACTGATGGCTGGCTCATATCCTCCCTGCCCCTAGGGAGTGGTGCCAAGTGGAGGTGCCGTGTTTGTCCATGTAGCAGGTTGGGCACTCAGCAGTGCCTATAGCCAGACTAGCCTTGATAAGTGGAAGTCCATGTTGTTAAGCCCATACATAACCCACATGTCTGTTGCCATGGTCACTGTCTCTGAGTCATTGTAAAAGCACAAGGTAGCTGGGAAAGAGACTGCTGGCCCTAAGCATGGGTCATCCTGTCCACCTGATTATGAAGATACTTCTCTGCCAAGTATCCCATTGCTGAGCATTTATATAGGACATGAATGTCTTCCACTCTGTGCTAATTTGGAGAAATCTGTTCACACAATCCATCCTCAGACTTCTTGGCACCAGTTTTCCAGTAGTGTTCCTTTTGATTGCCTGACCATTTTGTCACGCCATTGGCTAGTATCCATGACTCAGTGTAGAATTGTACCTTTGGCCATCTCTCTTTCCAGGCAAAATGAACACCTGTATGTGCTCTTTAATGTACTGCCCATCAGGAAAATTTCCCTTTTCCTTCACGGCCAACTTGGAATTAAACTGTATTGCTGAAGCTGTCCGCTTTCAGGTATGGCCAGCATATATTTCAAAACCGGACCTGAATTTGTTCTTCTTTGCGTAGTTAGTAATACGAAGCCATACCTGTATACCCTGTGTTGAAAATGACATGAAACTTTCCCAGACACACAACTTGTAAACAGTGGAGCCAGGACTCAAGGCCAGATCTTTCTGGCTTTAGAAGCTGTTCTTTTACTAGTGATCTACTCTGTTCACCAGGCTTCTTCAGATATGCAGGTTGGAAGTTCTGGAGAAGGATTCAACTGGAGGCAGAAGTAGGCAGTCATCAGAGACTGCTGTGAAAATTCTGAGAGTAAATAGATCATCAAGATAGAGTATCAACCAGAGAGAGTGAGGATCGAGAATACATGTGGCATATAATGAGTATTTTAAAATGCCACTTTCTTCCTTTTATCCTGAATATTTTGTGATTTGAAATTAGTATTAAAGTCTACCTCTTACAGTTAACCTATGTATATATGTAAGTGTGTATGTGTTGTCTATATATTAATAGGTAGAGGTAGATACATATATACAAATTTTTAAGAGCAAAATTATTTTAAGGAGCATATATATGTGTAAAATCTTTATGATACTTAACATTTTTGGGCCACTGGTTTCTTATCATGAAACTTATTCAATCTTTTCCTGTTTCTAACCTTTCCACTGGAAATTATATTCAGACCATATGCAAAACATTACATGAAAGCCATTTTGTTGTTCTCCATGTGTCTGAAGTCTAACTTCCAAGTAAGTTTATCAGATTACCAGCCACAACATAGATGTTATATTGTCCAACACAATTTGTGGAAAATTATATTATTATACATTATTATTATAGGAAAAATGTTATTTGATGGTTATCGAGCACATTTGCTTGCTGTCAGCAGAGACAGAGAACTTCATTTTGACATATGTTTCCCTATATTTGGAAAATCTGGGTTACTGGGACTCCGTTTTGCTACTGGGCTTTGGGTAAATTTGAATAATAAGTGGAGAGTGAATAATTAAGATTTGCCATGTTAATGTGCTGTTACAGTTGTTAAAGGATTAAATGTTTTTTTTCTCATTTGAAATTTACAGTAATTCTATAAAGTCCTTAAGCTGGTCATTTACCCTGTTGAATGAATTTATTCCCATTGCTAGCCATGGATTGGTTAAGTGACATGTAAATCACTTAAAAATAGAGATAGACAGCCACATAAAAATGGTGATCTAGTATCTTTTGTAACAACTTGGGTGGAACTGGAGACCATTCTTATAAGCGAAGTATCGGAAGAATGGAAAAACAAACACCACATGTATTCAATACTAAATTGGAACTAATTGATCAACACCTATGTGCACATATGGAAGCAAAACTCAACGAAAATCAAGTAGGTGGCAGGGGAGAGGGGGTAAATTCACACCTAACAGGTACAATGCTCACTATCTGGGTGAAGGGCACACTTATAACTTTGACTCAAACTGTACAAAAGCAAATTATGTAACCAAGACATGTTTATCCCCACAATACTCTGAAATTTAAAAAAAAAAATGGAGGTAGAAATAAAATCGCATCTCTTGGCTTTTGGTCTACTGCTCCATTAGGAATTTCACATGCTTTCTAAGAAAAGACAACCCTGATCTTATCCCAAGTGATGATGGTAAATGGACTGATAAATGGTGTGACTGCATGCCGAATACTGAGAGAGTTGGTAAGTAGAAGAGTCAGACTGGAGAATAGGGCCAGAAGGATGGTGTGCATTTGATCTGTCTGATTTATGTGCAGCCACTTTAATGAGATTTGAATGTGAGGGCCACTATTTGCCAGTGCTTACTTCATCACACAACTTTATCAATAATAACAGTAAGACCTATCCAAAAAACTGTATAAATATTGCTCTCAGGTATGAACAGTGGACAAAGGGATAAATCTCTGTCATGGAGTCTTTACTCATGTCCTTTACTGATTTCACAGATGCACTGTGTGACATCTCTAAAGATGTGATGTAAGAAAAATGAAGTGGAGGTAGCCAGGCAGTTATCAGTAACCATTGCTAAAACACATGTCAGCAATGAAATGCACCCCTTTTGAGCAGAGTGCTAATTTTAGAAATTGTTCAAGTATCACGATAGTTCCTCATTTATTGCAAATACAGAAAAGTGCATACATGTATAATGTACATCATAAAATCTTTCACATTTTTCAATAACAACAGTTGCTTTCCTCAGGGGATAACATTAATTTGAGCAGTATCTCTTATTTTCCAATAACCTTTTACATTACAAAAAAAATCTGCAACTTCATTTTCTTCCCCTATCTGGAAACCATAGAAACCAATGTGAAATTATAGCTAAGAAGTTCGTCACTGGGCTATCTCAAGCTGATCTCCATGGAAACATTTCACATTTTCTTGAAATGAAAGATCTTCCAATCAGACACACAACCATAACTGATGGGTGTCTGACAAATATAACAACAAGAAGAAAGAAGTAGATGGATATTTTATTGGATAATATATACAGGACATTTTTTAAAACTATTTCATAAATAAGAACATTTAAATAGTAGGTATGATGCCAACTACAGAAATAAAGTGAAATACAGTTTAGAAAACAACGTTCTATTACTCTTTTTACATATTGTTTTTTCTAGATTTTTGCATTAAAGATAACTTCCTAAAATAGTATGGACTTTGGATTCAGAAAAATCTCTATTCAGAGCCTAACTCAGCCCTTTAGCTATCTGGTTCGTCTCTGTCATTTTCTTAGTATGAAGCTGAAAGGAATAATACCTGATTTACAGAATTTCTTTGAAGATTAAATGAGTTAAGGTAAATACTTAATAAGTAATTATAAATTTATATCTGGTAAAATGAATAAATGAGTGATGGAAGTATTGATGATGATAGTTCCAGCTTTGTAAAGAATGATTATTAAGGGCTAGTATTATTTTAAGGGATATATATATAAGATATGAATGCCACATTCCCTAGTATCAAGAGCTTTGACCATGATTTAACTTTGATAACACAAAGACTATCCCCCATTCAAAACTCAGCTAATCTCTAAAAATTCACTTCTAAGATTGTTTGGAGCTTGGGTCACTTGAATAGGGTAGGGGAGGGGCTTCTTTGTATTGTAGGATTGGGCCCTAAAATAAGCCTATTTGTTAGGTTCAAAATTATCTTAAATTACACATATAATTTAGTGTTCATTTTAATATAGCTTTCTGTTACTCATATATAAAATGTATACAGTCTACATTTGCCAGGATAGATGACTACAACTGTAGAATAGACTCAGAGTGAAACCAAGAAAACACTCAGGGGCATGTAGACTTATTGAGCAGAACAATAAATAGAATTTTCAGCCCTATATACTTTTTTTTGTCTCTATTATTCTATATCCATGTCCCTGTCTCTTAGTTTCTCCCTACCCCTCGCTCTGTGTGCCTTTCCTCTATCTCTATCTTTATCTCCAAACCTGTATAGTTGAATCTGATTTAGTTAAATACATATATGCTGTGATTCCACTATATTACCATAGAAACAATATTAAAATTAAGCAGCTTTTAAACTTTTTTCTGCTGTAACACATGCTGAATAATGGATGTATGACAGCCTTCTATGAATGTATTCAGAATGAGATTTTTTAAAAAATAGGGAAATAAAGTGATAGAAACATACATATTTTTGTAGGTTAAGAAGTCATACGTATTTATAAAAGTATTGTAGACATACAAAATTACACTGATTATAGAAAGCATCTTCTTTTATAAATTAGTCACAGATGCAAGCCACATTTCATTTTCATTACTTCATATATAAATTACCAGTTTTTTTCTGTCATATATGCTGTAAATGTTTTATTGCTTCATTGTTTACATTTTAGATGTATTTCTGATATTTTTGACAGGTGAATTTTCCATTTCAATGTAGTTTAATCATTTTCTTTGAGCTTTTTCGCTTGGGTGGACTTTGGGGATAACATCAGAGGAGCTTTCACGGACTTGTGCATTAATCGATTTGATTTTGAGGTATTGTTGTCCCCTTTGCCCATAATGTTCTGGACAACTGATTTTCTTTCAGGTCCTTCAATCTGCCAAGGTCTTGGCCAAGTTGGGCTGGAAGAGACATGCAGTGTCTGCTCTCTAGGAAGTTCAAAGTTGGACCAGCGCTTGTTCAAAGCTGTTTTGTAGTCTACATCGGTTGAAGATTCTGGCTGTCAAAGAGTCTGGTCTCAGCAGTGACTTCCTGGCTTTGAGCTGAGGAATTAGTACTAGTCTAACGCTGTGGAAATCATTTTGTGGCTAGAGAATTACCAGTGCCTTACAGTATGAACACATGGCTGTAATGCAAATAGGTCAGCGGTAGAAAAGACAGAGGAGAAGTTAAAAGGCGTCAACATTTTTAAAGGATTTCACTTTTCTTGGCATTGCCTCCTTTACAATGGCATGGACAATATTTAGCAAAATTCTTGGAAAATTTCATTCACATACATGGCCTCTCTAAACCTGAAATCCCCAATTTTTCTCTCAACCTTTAACTCACATAGAGTACATATTTGACTACAGAAATTCAATGACAATAACATAGTAAATCATTCTAGTTAATACTTCAGAGATGACTTTGCATATCTATTTTCACTACTCAGAATTAAAGTGAGAGTTAAAGCAAGTGTGAATTTAGAAATCTTGACTTTTCTTTAGAAATCTTATTTTGAGAAGGAACATTTTGAAACTCATTTTTCTGCTATTTTTAACACAATTATCAATTTGTAATAAATTAATACAAGCACATGGTTTAAAAACTCAATATACAAAGGCTTATCAAAAGTCTGCTATTTTACCTCCTTTTATCTTCAATCTCTCTTTCACTGAAACCATTTTACAGTTTGCTAACTAGTTTTCTGTTTTTAGTTCTAGTATCTCTACCTCATAAAAAATTAAAACAATACTCCTTAATTAATCCATTTCAGCCATTATCTGTGGATATTTTTTATGACAGAGGATTTTTAGCAATTCCTTTCTTATCACATCCTGTTCCTGTTTTGAGATTGCAATAGTTTTTCAAACCTCTATGAGACTGTGGGTCATTTTTTTTAAGTTCTCCTCAATTCCTAGATAATTGATGTTTCCACTATGGTAGTTTTTTCAAATTTATTCATCTTGGTCTTTCTCTTGCCATAGTTTTTTCTTTGATTTCTATCAATTCTTGATTATCCTTTCATATCAAGAATTACTGGCAATGCCAGGTTTACAGATAGGGCATGTCAGCTGGTGGACTTCACTTTAGAAAAAAATGAGCAGAGAACTAGAATTTCCCTAATAGTAGAATTGGAACAGTTTTTCTTTGAGGTAAAATACTAGGTGCTCCATTTTTCCCACAGTTACTTCAGTTTCATTAGAAAGAAATCCCTCCTCCAGCCCCACCACTATGTGAGTTTGCATCGCATAGAGCTAGGAGTACATGGGAACTATTTCAGCCCCTTTTTAAATTAACTCAGAGGTATTATATCTGGAAAGTCAGCTTCCTCTATTTCTGTAGCTCTTATCCTTAAATTCCAGTATTGGTTTCCTCCTCTGTTTCTCCATCTGTAATAAATATTCCAGAAGCCCTTGTCCCTCTTTATTATATTAATTTATACATTTTATTCTTTTGTTTGTTTTATTTTACTTTATTATCTTATTTATTTTTATTTTATTTATTTATTTATTGATTGATTTTCAGAATATTACAGGCACAAATGTTTAGGTTACATATATTGCCTTTGCACCGCCCAAGTCAGAGCTATGAGCATGACCATCCCCCAGACAGTGTGCCCCGCACCCATTAGGTGTGCATATACCAATCCCCTCCCCACTCCCACCTGCCCAACACCTGATGAATTTTACTACCATATGTGCACATAAGTATTGATCATTTAATACCAATTTGATGGTGAGTACAGGTGGTGCTTATTTTTCCATTCTCGGGATACTTCACTTAGTAGAATAGGTTCCAGCTCTATCCAGGAAAATATAAGAGTTGCTATATCTCTGTTGTTTCTTATAGATGAGTAATACTCCATGGTATACATATACCACATTTTATTAATCCACTCATGTATTGATGGGCACTTGGGTTGTTTCCACATCTTTGCAATTGTGAATTGTGCTGCTATAAATAACATTCAGGAGCAGATTTATAGAACGTCTTTTTTTCCTTTGGGTAGGTGCCCAGTAATGGGATTTCTGGATCAAATGGTAGTTTTATTTTTAGTTCTTAGAGGTATCTCCGTATTACTTTCCATAGAGGCATTTTATTATTTATTTCCCCTTCATGGGGATCTTGAGGTAAAATAAAAATTTGTATTTAGTCTGTAACCCTGAGCCAGAAGCCACAAGTTACTTTTTAAAATAAATTTCATTATATTTTATTTTGAAAACAAATATATAATCATCAAAGAAAATTTATAATATTCAGAAACATATAAAGAAGAAAATGGTTTCATCATTGATGATAATGATATTTGAGTTCATTTGACCCCAAAGCTATATATCTTTTTACTTCTATGTCTGTTTCTCTAGTATACTTTTGTGTTCCATTTTGATCACAACATTGTATGGTGAAAATTTTCCATGTGAGTAATAATTACTCCTAAGTAAATTTTAAAGGAAATATAACTCTCCATTTCCTGCATATATGTACCATACTCTTCTCTCATGGTAGCAATTTAAAATATTTTCTTCCTTATCTGTATTATAATAATGTTAGGTACAGAAGTCTTGACCTACATCTCTAATTATTCCTTTAAGATTTCATCTTAGAAATAAAAATTCTGAATCAAAGGATATAAAAATAATATAAGTTCACAATTCATGTGTCAAATTGCTTTCCAAAAATGTATCCATCAGCCAGATATAAAAGGGTCTCTGTCCCAATGATTCTATAGAACATAGTATTAACATTTTATAATGTTGCCAATTTTGTAGGTAGAAATGGCATCTTATTTTACCTGTTCTTCTTTAATTATTAACAAAGTTGAAGCTTTTTATTTTTAATTGGATATTTTTGTTTTTCCTTTCATGAATTACCTATTTGGATCCTATGTTGATTTTTTGCAATTATGATATTTAATGGTTGCATTTTGAATTTTATAACAAATAAAAGTTTGTTCCCTATTGAAAATATGTATATATGAATAGTTTGTTGTAGAAATTTTCTGGTATATAGCTTGACTGAAATCTCCAGTCAATTTTTAAGTTTTCTGTGGATATTGTCATCATCAACATATGGTTATGCATGTTGCCAAAATTTTAAAAGTAAATCTCATACAATAGAAACATAAAGAAAATAAACACATAGCAAGAATTATTAATAATAGATTTTTTTTGCCAGGGGAAATAATTGGAAGACATTTGCAAGAAATGCAGTGTCTTCTGAGGGGCTGTCACTCCACAAATATTTGGTGAATGAATGAATGAGAGAATTATGAGCAAGCAGAGGATTGCAGAGTCAGCTGGCAATGACATCAACTCCTTTTTTCAGTGTTTTTCTGCAATTTGATAAGTAAATAAGGCAAATCAGAAATCTTCCCTTTGTTTGAGTTGTTTTTTTTTATTGCTGAAGATAATCATGTCTTCAACACTCCTCCATGGTGATACTGTCAGAATTTATTAGCTGATGCTGTCAGAAATGGTCTAAACTCTTCAAAATAGAGCTGGACAGATACAAGTGGTTCGTATCAAGTTATCACAATAACAGAAAGGTTATTAAATTTGCATTCAAAGCAGATACAATTGCAAAATTAGTGTTTCTTTATATAGCAGGTGGTTTGGTTGTTTCTATAGCAATAGAAACAATCTTCAAAATGTTTTAAAATTATTCTCTTTTTGGCAAGAGTTCTCTTTTTTACAAAATCTTATAATTGTAAAAACAATATAAGAATCACATTAAAGATAATTTTGGGAAAAAAGAAACAAGATTTTTGTGAGGCACAGCTGTTGTTAATTTACATTATATTCTCTTAACTGTTAATGGATATATATTTGTAACAGGCTCTTTTGGAAAACTAGAACTGGGTAGGAGATTTAGTAAATTTTCAGTGAACTTGAGCTGTATATCAAAAAGTATATAAGAAAAAATGAAATTAGGTATAATTAATTTCAGTTGTCTTTTTAAATTTTTTTTTATTTCAGCATATTACAGGGGTACAAATGTTTAGGTTACATATATCGCCTTTGCCCCACCCGAGTCAGAGCTTCAAGCGTGTCCATCCCCCGGACAGTGCTCACCGCACCCGTCAGGTGTGACTATACCCGTCCCCTCCTCCCCCTCCCACTTGCCTGACATCCGACGAATGTTATTACTATATGTGCAATGAGATTATCTAAATTCATTATCTAAATATTTTTTGAGACCTTATAGGTTACAAACCACAGAATTTATGTGTAACTTTTATATCTTGTCTGTGTTCCTTCCTTTGGTTAAGTTCCTCTCCTGGATATGAGAGATTCCTGGCCATAGGGGAAAAACATAATCCAGGCTGGCTTATAAGAATAAACCTTACTGTTGGGAATAGTAACAGATCCAGAACTTTTCAGGGAATTGATAGGGTATTGGTAGAAAAGGATCATGATAGTTTTGTGTCAGGAATATTAGGTATAAGGAAATAGCAAACCTAGAGCTCCCATGTTTGTTGAGATGAGGATACTGTCCATTTGAGAATGAAGAGACAGGATCTTACTGATAATATTTGAACCTTTGGATGGAGTCAAGCTTAAAGCAAGAACCACTTCATGTATTTTCTTATCAAATGAGCCAACAGATTTCCTTTTTAGCCTAAGCTAATTTTGGTTGGTTTCTGTTTCTTGTTGAATAATAAGTGTCCCGATGCTTTGCACAGACACTAAGTTTATAGCTTTAATCTTAAAGTGAAATTGACAAAAATAAATCCTTGCCCCACAGTGTAGATTAGTGCAGAAGATGGCAGCAAGTGCTCAGAAGCCCAGCTAAACGGAATAACTTGTGTAAACACAGTGAGGTAAGAGACACACCAGGACACATTACGAAAATTAACCATTAACAACATTTAAAGTTTTCTAGTTTGTCATGTAAGGAGCTTGGAAATTGTCACTCTGTTCTAACAACAGGTAAAAGGATGAACAAACTGAAATGCACAACTCTTCTGAGATTCATCAGAAAATTGAGATCACAGGGCAGACTGCTGTCCCCTAACATGGGAGACAGACAGGCAGATACAGAGAATTACAGTTTCTTGGAACAGAAACCAAAAAGGTAATTGAAAAATTGCTGGAGTCTCAAGTCTAAGATTTAAGAACTCCAGGGGGCCCAGGTTTAGGTGGGTGGGGTCACACTTTTATGAGTTTTAGCTGCAGCAGTCCTGTCAGGTTATCCCAGAGAGATCATAGAGAAAGACCCTTCTGCCTCCAGCAGGGGAGGGAGAAAAGGGTAACCATTTTGATGTATGTCCAGAGCATTCTGTTCTTCTTAAACTCTGACATAAAGAGAAAATAACTTACCAGAGCCTAACCTACTGGAGTTTTACCAGAGCCCGATTCTGGCTGGCTCTAACCATCCTGACCCACCTATGGATAGGGAGTGGAGACAACTGAGAAGCACTTGTGAGTGTTACAGCTCACAGGCACAGCTCGTTAAAAGACCTAATCGTAGGATTATGGATGGTTTTCCTTCACCCCACATCTCACCACCACATCACTAATGGCATAACTACCGCTGTTCCTTTTACCCGGTACATAGTGTCCAGCTTTCAATAAAAAAGTACAAGGCATGATAAAAGCAAAAATCAAAGTTTGAAGAGCTAGAGCAAGCATCAGACTCAGATATGGCAGGAATGTCGAAATTATCAGAAAAGGAATTTAATATAACCATGGTAAATATGCTAAAGGATCTAATGGAGTGAAGGAAATTAAAAATATTTTACTCTAAAATATATTTTTTGACATATTTTGAGATAGCTGACATGGGTCTCACAGATAGAAGTAAAGCTTCAAAGCTGTCATTTGGGCTGGAAAATTTGTAGAGAATCTCCATTAATGCAGGTAAGATTAATTGAGTATGACACCTTTAAACGTCTGAAAAAAAAAAAAAGAACATTTACCATTTATTCTCTCTGAATGCTGCTACCTATGAGGCTGTATATGTATAACAAGGTAACTAACCTTTGCTAGCCAAGCTTCCTTTCTCCCTCCTGTCACCTGTCTTGCCACCGGAAACCTGTTTGGCTACAATCAAAGCCCCCATTCTTTAAAAATCTCTGTACCTCACTGAGAAGTTGAGTTTTCCTTCTGAGGGCTCCCGTGTTTGTACATGTTAAAATGAATTTGTATATCTTTTTCTCCTATTAATCAATCTGCTCTTACTGTTTGTTAACTTGGTCCTCTCAACAGCCCTAGCACCTAATTTTTTTGTCTTTCTTTGCATATTTTCTGCCCTTCGTGCTATGAAGTTAGAATGTGGTAATACTGACAATCTGCTTAAAATCAAAGAGGTGGGTGAGTAGGAGAGTTTAAGTGCAATAAAAAGGGTGACAAATCAAGCTCCAAAAGTCCTGGTTTATAAGGGTCATAAACTTTGAGATTTAGGGCCAAAGATGGCTCTTGCTAAAAGCTTCTTTCTCCCATTTCTCCCATTGTTCACTGTGTGCCAGTCTCATGAGTGGGATATAGTGTTGGTTAAGACTTCAGTACTGCTGGATATGCAGTCTGTCTGGACTTGTGCAACCTAAAATTAAATGCCATAGTATTAGATAATAAAACTCTATTACTTGCATTAATACTTAATAAAATAACAAATTCAAATGGTAACATTTAAATGTATGTGCAATAAAAAGAAGTTTCCATCTCAGTGTAGGTCCTGGGTCCCAAGTGTCCACACAAATAGGAGCATCCCTTCACATTTCTCAGTGCGTTCCTTTCCTCATCTCACAGCAGACTGATGGGCAGCAACGCTGCTAATAAATGCCAGTACTTACCTTTGTGTGTGTGTGTACATATAAGAATAAATTCCAAGAAGTAACATTTCTAAACCAAAGAATATGTGCCTTTGAAATTTTGTTATTGCCAAATTATTCTCCAAAGAAGCTTGGCCAATTTATTTTTCCCTACACTCTAGTGTATGAACATGTCAGATTAATATTAATAAATATTTCCATTTTTGTTACTCTTGAAGGTAAGTGTGATATCAAATTTTTGTTTCAAATGCATTTTGTTGATTATAAGAAGTTTGCAACTTGGTAATATTTCTTTATATAATCTACTCATTTTTCTCTTGGATGATTTAGTTATTTTAATGTATAGAAATGCTTTACGTCTTTAAGAAACATTTCTAATTTATAATTTGTCATTTTTAATTTTTATGATTTTTTTTTTTTCTGTGCTGACATTTAATTTTGATATTGACAGCGTTAACAATGTTTTCCTCTATAGTTTCTGGGGTGTGTGTCTCACGAAGAAAGACATTTCCCACTCTAAATAATAAATGAATGCTCTCTCTTGTTTTGTTCTCCATGTCTGTGGTCCCCAGTCCTGCTAGGAACCAGGCCGCACAGCAGGAGGTGAGCAGCAGGCCAGCGAAGAAGCTGCTTCTGTGTTTGCAGCCGCTCCCATCGCTCACATCAAGGCGTAAGCTCTGCCTGCTGTCAGATCCCCGGCGGGGTTACCTGCTCATCGGAGCGCGAACTGCGCATGCGAGAGCTCTCGCTGTGTGGTCCTCATGAGAATCCAACGCCTGATGATCTGGGCTGGAGCTGGGGCGGTGATGCGAGCGCTGGGGAGCGGCTGCAAATACAGATTCTCATTAGCGGAGAGGCTTGACTGCACAAATGTCATGCACTTGAATCATCCTGAAACCATCGCCGCCCCAGTCCGTGGAAAAACTGTCTTCCATGAAACCGGTCCCTGGTGCCAAAAAGGTTGGGGACCGCTGCTCTATGAGATTAATTTTCACATTTTCTACTTTAACTTGTCTAAAACTTACTGTGGTAAAAAAAAAAAAAAAAAAAAAAGAATGGTTTGGAGATATAGCTTTGTTTATCCCAAATGACTAGCAGTGATTCCAAACCACTTTAAAATATTTTTTTAAATATCCAAAGTTTTCCCCACTGGTGTGAAATGTCACATTTCTGTATTTACTAAATCTCCGTATGCATTTGCTTTTATTTCTGGTTTGTGTTCTATTCCCTCGATGTGTTCACTTTTTTCACACCAAGAAAGATCAAGTGAACAAAAATGATGAGATATAAAAGATGTAAATAAAATCAATAAGGTAGATTTTATGTAAATACATATACCTGTACACAAATATACATAAAACCAGCAAAGATTATGTACAGTGTACAGAAGAAAAGAAATGCAAATGCCTTATGAAAATTTGAAATATGCCCTACTTCACTCAGAATCAAAGATAAACAATATTACAAAGACATTCCACTTTTTGTGTATTATGTTGGCAAAAGTTAAAATGTTTAGCCCAGGTACTCCCTAACTGTTCAAGGAATGTAAGGAATGTAAATTGGTACTTTTTCTTTAATTAACCACTTGATAATAACTATCGAGACTCAAACTGCACATATTCTTCTGCCCATAATTTCCTACAGATACACTGGTTTACATTAAAAAGATATTTGTACAATATGTAGCATTATTTGTAGTATCAAAGTACAGAAACAACCAATCTGATATATGGAATTTTTTTCAACAAAATATATAATACATTGCAATGTTATCAGCCTTTAGAAAGAGTGACTTAGATATGTATTGATGATTAGAAAATAAAACTCCAAAAATATATTAATACTATACATGAAAAAAATATTTTAAAAAATGATCAAATACTGAAGAGCTTTTAGGGTAAGCTTCCACATAGGATAAAGCATATACATTCTTTAAATGGAAAAGGTATACATGTCTATAGCTGTATATGGATAGAACATTCTTGAAATAAGATATGATACTATGAATTGTTGGTGCCTGTAGTCAGTGGTGGGATGGAGTCTTTCCAACATAATTGACATATGGTTAATTTGTTTAATTATAAGATGTTTTTATAAGTAAGAAAGTATAGACAACAGCTCTTAAAAAGTGGACAAAATAGGCCGGGCGCGGTGGCTCACGCCTGTAATCCTAGCACTTGGGAGGCCGAGGCGGGCGGGTTGTTTGAGCTCAGGAGTTCGAGACCAGCCTGAGCAAGAGCGAGACCCCGTCTCTACTAAAAATAGAAAGAAATGATCTGGCCAACTAAAAATATATAGAGAAAAAATTAGCCGGGCATGGTGGCACATGCCTGTAGTCCCAGCTACTCAGGAGGCTGAGGCAGGAGGATTGCTTGAGCCCAGGGGTTTGAGGTTGCTGTGAGCTAGGCTGACGCCACAGCACTCACTCTAGCCCGGGCAACAAAGCAAGACTCAGTCTAAAAAGAAAAAAAAAGTGGACAAAATAAACTATAAGCATTTACAGAGAAGAAATTAATACAGTTGGCCAACCATACTATAACACAAAATGCACATTAAAATGAAATCCCATGCTTTACCTATTAGACTAGAAAAGTTTGGCAATATTAAGTGTTATTAGTTTTTCTTCATAGTGTGTCATTTGGCTTTATTTCCAAGGATAATTGAATGGTCTGCTTTTTGTGTGTGTGCTTGTAATGTCTGGGTGTGTGTTTTCTTGTTTTTGAAGATAGAAAAGATGTTATACATGCCTTTACTCTGTCATCAGAACCAGAAATTCTTGGTTTTCTGTTTGCCTCCACCCCGACCTCAGACATCATCTTTGACATCTTTGCTCAGCTCTAGTCCCCAGAGGGCTGACCTTTAGAGACACTATCCCCCGAACTCTCTTCTGGCTGGCTTCCTGTCAAGTTTGACAAGAGAGGATTAAGATCATCAGAGAAAAATCAGAGAGAAATTGGAATATTTCCTCCTCCTTGGTCCCTCCCTGCCATGGTTCTGCTTTTCCAGCAGTCGCTAAACCCCTCTACAAGTAAAGTCGCCCCCTCCTTCCTCACTCTGTTCTCAGTGGGCTCCAGGACCACCTTCTCCCCTGCAAGGCTAGGGGTGGTAATAGCTTTATTTTCTTGTAGGTCGCTGGGTTCTCTAATTCCCTTGTTTGTTTCTTAACCTTTCCAACACCTGTGCAAATATTCTCATCAGTGAAATTTTTCATTTAAAACATTAAAATAGGAAGCACACAAAGAAATCTGTGAATGCACAGCCTCAGAGGTACAAGCAAAATGAAAAAAAGCATTTACACGGAAGGCAATGAAAGTGAGATTTTAAATTATTAAGCATTTAATGAGATCATATGGCAATAACATGAAATAAATGAGGCCCTGAAAATTGGCATTCAGTATAAGGGAGGCATTGGTGATTTGGTGGTCTTAATGCTAATAATTTCAGCAGAGAATCAGAGACAGAAGAAATAGATTGAATTGGTGATTATTGGCATAGAGACGGTGAGTACAAATTACCATATATAGAAGCTTTAATCAAATCCTTTGTTTTGTATTTATTTCATATAAAACTAGACAATTTAATTAACCCAGTTGATTAAAATACTGTTCAATTAGTTGTTTTTGTTGGAACAAAGCACAGTATAATTTCTCATCTTTTTAAAATTAAAAATACAACTATGGAATGTGCAGGCAAGAGAGGAGAAGTTTAAACTATTTTTCATCAAGATTTTTCCTAAACCACCCAGTCACCAACCTGATTCTTAAATATATCTAGAGAAGGCTTTTGTATAATTACTCCCATTCTCTAATCCATCTCCGTGGTGGAACAGTGCCCTCAAAATTCTATTACCTTCTACAGAATTAAAGAACACTCCTGTATCACCTCTCTCACTATGAAATATTAATAAGTACCTACCTTAATATTTTAATAGAACTATGTCAATATCTAAAAATCAAACATCATTAGTATAATATCTACATTAGCATTGATAAATAAAACATAAACAAGCTAATGGAACTTTCTAGTGTGCCTGCCAGTAAAAGCAGTTTGGTTTAATGGAAAGTCGTATATAATTGTAATGCTCCTGAGAAGGGAATTTTTGGATGGTATCTTTGTTGAATTGCAGCTGAGTCATGTCAATTTCAGTAGTTTTTAATCTGATATATCAGTTTATAAATGGGGTGTTCTCCAGAAAATTAAGCACTAGAAAGAAATTAAAATCAAGACTTTTGCCCACATGTTATGAAATACAGACTGGATACTGGATTTTGGCATATTTTCAGGCATAAGTTAGAAGACTATAGACATCAATTAATATAAGACTGTTTAAGCATTTTAAATTTAAATAAAAAGTCATTTCCATTTGCTTTCTTGAGTATTGACTTTATATTAGTAGCAATTAAAATTATTATTGAATTTAGTTCTGAAGAAAGTATCCATCTTCAGGAGATAGTCCTTTTCCATACTATTGAACCTGGGCACTGGATCAGAGCATTGTGTTTCTCACCATCCAAATCACAAAATTCATGGCATTTTATGAAACTCAAGAGGGCAGTGAAACTCACAGGTGGAACCAGAGATGTGGAAATCACGTGACTGGCATGAGACCATGAGAGTCAGCTGGAAAGCAGGGCCATGCTCTGTAAGAAAGAGAATAAAAATGTAAATGAAACCAAAGGAAACTTTTTCTGAATGATGAAAATATTAAATAATTTGATCATGGCCGATGCTATAATCATTCTGCTGTGCTGTAATCTGCGTACTCAGTGTGTCCACACGTGGCATGGCCAACGGTGTCAGGGTAGAAAGCGTAAGAACAGACTATCAAAACTTGTCATGGAGCCTGATGTCCCCCACCACTGTCTGAGTCTTTTTCTGAATAATGACATGGAAAAGAAAGTGAGGGTTTCCATAGAGCAGGGGGGTCTAGATGGGGAGGAGCTAAATGGCTGTCTCTGTGCTTGCAACATGGAAACCAAAACCCGAGGAAGGCAGAGATGCTGTGACACATGATCAATTGTCACGTGAGGAAAATGTAATTTTTCTTACCTTAGGTCCATGTTTCAATCTCACTATAGTGCTGATAACTCTGAGATATTTCTAGCTAATTAATTGTATATTTTTCTGACTAGAGGCTTTGCAAGAAAAAAAATGGAAAGTATTTTTCTCTCTTTGCCTCTTCGAGGACACTATAATTTTATCTAGGTTCTTCTGGGAGTAGGAGAATGTATGATAATTGAGTCTCTTTGTCTGGGGGAACACCCTAAAATAAGTGACAATCCAGGCAGGTATTATTTATAAGGACAGGCTCATCAAAAAATATGTAGCTGAAATTATCCTAGAGCAGCACTGTCCGAGAGAAATACAGTGTGAGCCACACTTGCAGTTTTAAAATTGTTCTATAGCTGTATTTTTTTAAAAAGCAAAAAGAAAGGAGTGAAAATAATTTTAGTAATAGATTTTAGTTAGCTCAGTGTAGCTAAAACATTGTTTTAATATGTAGTCAATATAAAAATTATTAATGAGATATTTTAAATTCTTGTTTTCATGTGACGTCTTTGACATGCAGCGTGTATTTTATGCCTATAGAACATCTAGTGCCGACTGGCCACGTTTGCACGGTGCTCACTGGCGCTGTGGAGCTGATGGCCACTGGGCTGGATGGCCCTGCTGTGGAGGGCGAGAGGCAGAGAGAGGGGGACGGGGCAGCTTCATCTGCACAAAGGACGAGATCCTCAGACTGTGAGGATTGAGGGGTGGCAGAGAGCTGTCCCCCATATCCATGTCTGCTCTGCAGTATGGCAAGAGTTCCATGGGGGTTGGCTCCAAAATGCCTGTGGAGACTGGTCTGTGGGCACCATGGCTGTGAGAACAGTGCGGGTTCTTTATGAGTCATACGGGGTTAAGGCTTGGGGGGCATCTTTGTGGCCCACCTGAAAGAATAGGGCTCCTCTAGGATTTTTGAACCAACATTGGGCAGCTGCACGCTCTAGTTTGTCTTTCATGTTCCTGAGACCAAGTGGGCCTCAAGATTCTTATAAAACCCCAAAGAGAGTAAATGGAGCTCCCACATGCTTGGATATCCTGTCATCTTGTTGATTGAAAGCTGTAAGCCAGGATAATTTAATTTAAAATATGGCATTTCTTACATTTAATTATTTTTGAATAAATTCATACCTGTCTCATGGATGTTTACCTCCAAATAAGCAGTTTGTGACTTAAGCTTCTAAATGGAGTAATGTATAGGCGATACCTCTACTGCAAAACCTGCCACTCATGGCTCAATCTGAGGGGGCCTAACTAATGCTTCTAATTTCTGATATTATCTGCACTAATACAAAGAAAGAAGAGGGTTGCTAAAATCAGAGGAAGACTCGTAATTAGAAATTTATATAAAGGATAAATTTTATGAAACTATTATTAATTTTTCTACAACAAAATAAAGAAGCTGGTTGAAAATAAACTCTAGATGCCATGAAACTTGATATTTATATTGTACTAAATACTAAAGATTTATAGTGTACTCAGTATAACTATAAACCTCAGTTAAGAGGATGTAGACTACACTAAACATAACACACAGTTTTCATTTTACATGTTAACTTGAAAGATTTGGTAATGGCCACTGTCAGTTCTTTGTCAATAAAGAATATGTGACAAAAATTTCAAATTATCTGGTGTTGACTAGCAATGTCTGCCATGGGTTAGTCAGTAGACTAGATTAGATCATGTTTTAGTTATAGAACTGCATAAATTTTCAGTGACTATGGTAGACTGTATGCCTCCAGAAGTCATCTTTGGCCAAGTACACACACCTTAGATCTGTTTCTGCCTCTTCTTAGTGTCCAGACCCAAATGACTCCTCAAAGACCCTCTGTGAAAATCAGGAAGAAGGATGCCACCACTTAAGTGGCCATATGGTAGTGGGACGAGAATTGCTTTGATGTAAATCTTAACTCTGCACACTTAGTTAAGTGTCTTTGGGATCGATTTTCTCTTCTATAAAATGAGGATAATAATAATACCTATCTTACAGGAATGTTGTGAATTTCTCTTTAATGAATAAAGCATTTGACATTGTTGTCTTTAACTAAGTATGTTTTAGGGCCATTATGAAATTTTTAAGGGCAAGGACCGTGACTTATGTTCCTTTGTATGCACCTGGCATAGGTAATCAGTAGGTGTTAAAGCAAATTAAAGATCTTTAAAACTGGAACATTATTAAGTTTTACTTTTTGAGCACTTCAAAGCAAAAAGATAAACTTACATTCTTTTTAGCTGTATCAAAGTCTAGGCTTTGTTATAGTTGGGATAAGATACTGAATGACTTCTTTGAGTTGCTTCCAACCATTTCTTTCTATGCTACCTCCAAATACAAAGGTGAAAAGGAATGGCCTGCCTGTGAGAGTTTTCAGCAGGAATTCATTGGTAGTCATTGTGCAGTTGTTGTAAAATACAGCTTAGTATTTTATGGCAGCTGAATCCTCTTTGCCTTTCATCTGTGCATCTGTGAAAAACTAGTGACAACATGGAAAATATTCTAAATCAAACATATGGAGTGCTGGGTACTGCAGCCAACTCCTGTCCTCACCAAACTGCTATTGAGAGACATTCCAAGGCTGGTTTCAATAGTGTATGGTTGTGATGTGCTCAGATAGCCACTCCCTCAAGCTGAAGATTGTTTAAAAATACCCCCTAAAAGAGAAACAATGAAGAGTGACCTAAAAGCATTTTTTTTTCTGGTCTTATCAAATGTTCAAAAAAGAAAAGAACTTCCAGGCAATCCATACATAAGGGCCATAACACACAAGATGCATACTTAAGAGAAGATATGAACACCAATTAAGATGTGTGGATTCAAAACGAAAGAGGCTTAACACTAAAATTTGGAAATAAGAGTAAGTTGATGCCATTACACATATTTCCTGTTTATCACAGTGTTTTCTTTAATGCCATGCCCTGCCTCACGTATAGCCATATAACTGAACAATGGAGCTCACAAGGAGCCACTAGCACGCGGGCCACAGTGTCTGTCGTCCTGACTGTTCGTGCATCTCTGCAGAGGACAGTCACACAGATTATGATGTGCAGGGCACCCTTGAACTGGGCATCGGAGAAGCACCCAGTCAAAAAACATGTTGATATCAACTGAGCTTCAAATGAAGGACTTTTGAGGGAAGAGGGTGGTGATGGTGTTTGTAGTATAACCACATGTTACATTGTAAATTATTTGATGTTCTACATCTTGGCACCATGTGCATTACTCAGCAATGTTTCTCCTAGAGCCACATTCCTCAAATGTCAGTGGCATTATAAACACTGGAAGCTTTATTAAAAATTTCTGAACTCCACCCGCATAATTTCTAGGTTTTTATTAGAGTCAGTATGTTTGGGGTAGAGACCAAGAATTTTTACTTCTAACGGGTTCCTGCATGATACTGATTCAGCAAACACATTGAGAACCACTTTCCTTGAGTAATGACTGAAACCACACACATAAGTAAATAAGTTAAATGGCATGGTCATCTCTACATTTGTAGTAGTTATTTTTAAAAACCTCAGGGTACATAGAAATTTTTTAATAGAACACTCTGAATAGAAAATTACATTGTTGGCTATTTATTTTTTTTATACCTAAACTTAACTATCCAGATATTTGGCATCATGTAGATATTTGCTTTGATTATCCTACATTTTACCTTTGGCATTGTTTAGATGAAATTGCTGGATGTGAGATTGTATTTCTAATCAAGTTATTGAAATAATAGTTTTAAAACAAATCAGACTGCTTTGGAATCTTCTTGTTCTGAGAGAGGCTGCCCAAGCCTTCAAGACCTCAGAAAAGCTTTGACTTCAAGGTTTGATTAGTAAGTTTTATTTTTAAATTATCCTACATTTTTATTACATATTAAAGTACAAGTGTTCCTCAGTATCTATGGGAACTGGTTCTAGGACACGCCCATATACCAAAATCCGTGCATACTCGGGTCCTGCAATCCGCCCTGCAGAACTCACTCACACAAATTTGGCTCTCCATATATGTGAGTTTTGCATACTGAGAGTACTGCATTTAAAAGCTCCATTTGGTTGAAAATAATCCACCCATAAGTGGACCCACCCAGTTCAAACCTGTGTTGTTCAAGCGTCACCTGTATTTTCAATTATCATCATGCCCACAAACTGGTGTTGTAGGCCTTCACTCCAATTTCTATGACTTTGTTTTCACTTATCTGTTCTTATTTTGTTTGCTTTTATTCCCTGTTTTGCTAACCAACCTCTCAGTCTCTCAGTATTTGTATTCAAATTCCAGATTCCCGGGAAAGAGATCTAATGGGTGGCCCAGCCTATGGATAGGATTGTCTTGGGCCAGTGGTTTATGGGTTATTTAATAATCTCCGGTCAGATATTATATGGGCACATGTTAATGGAATGATCTTTCACAAAGATTCTGGCACAGTCGAGTTAAAATATGAAAGCTAGGTGAATACTATAAAGTATTCTTAAAGGAAGCCAGATTGCTTGGGCAATAACATCATTAGTAAAGCCTTTGATTCATGTGCTGATGGAGTACCCAGATTACAGAGAGAAAACTAAATAAATGGCCTCTTGAGAATGGAATTAAAATTTAAACATATAAATTAATGAAACCAAATACAATAGAAAAAAAGCACGGAGTTCATGGAGGGAACAAAGTGTTTCCTGCTGTAAAACAGTATTTCATAGAGAGAAGCAAACAGGATTTTCTAGGAGAAATTAAATATACTCAGTCCATTAGAAGGGCCTTGGGATTTTTGATGAATATTTTACCTTTATACTTCATAATAATATTGTGTTACAACTTTAATAATTCTACTATAGGATGAAAAATTTAAACCCTCATGTTTATAACTACTGTCAGCCAGTTTTATCTGGTTACAGATCTCTTATTAAATGGTTTCCTGTTTACTGTGGGATGTTTCAAATTTAGAAATATGTCAATTTTCCTATCTTGAAATTAAGCTTTACATTTATGTTACTCGAATTTTTAACAATGGAAGAAAGGAAAACTGGTCATATACTTGGTTATCTGAACTTTTCTTCGCAATCTAAAATTTAACTATTTAGTGATTGATGATTGAGAATGATGAATCATACCAAATAATAAAACTTGCTCATTAAGGAAACCTTTTTAATAGTTTGTTTGTATTACCATGAAGGAATGCCTGAGGCTAGGTAATTCATAAAGAGAAGAGGTTTATTTGGCTCATGGCTCTGCAGGCTCTACAAGAAGCATGGCGGCAGCGTCTGTTCTGGTGAGGGCGTCATGGAACTTCCAGTCATGGTGGAAGATGCAGGGGGAGGGGGTTATCACCTGGTGAGAGAGGGAGCAAGGGAGAGAAGGGAGGAGCCAGTTTCTTTTGAACAGCCAGATCTCGGGGGAACTAAGAGTGAGAACTCACTGAATCCCAGGAGGGGTCTGACCCCGTGATCCAAACACCTCCCACCAAGCACCACCTCCAACATGGGGGATACAATTTCAACATGAGATTTGGAGTGGACAGACATCCAAACTCTATCATGTAGTTTTACAGTAAGTTGGTGTAACCAATCGTCGATATTGACCTTAATCATAATTTGTAATGGGAATATGCTTTTCACCAAGTGGAGTTTTTTTTACCTATCACTTTAGAGTTAGCTGTTTAGTTAACCAAATAAAATTTGAAAGAACATAGATGACTTTTCATTCCCAGAAAAACAAACTTCCCTTTCCTGTAGTTTTTCTTAACCAGCTCGTATACTTTCTTTCCTAAATGTAGCGATCTCTCTCTGTAGTCTGAGGCCACACGTTGCTTGTCCGCACTTTCTCATGCATGGGGTGGATAAAGTGAAACAGAGAGAGAGACTGGAAAGGTAAGTTGAGGCCAGTTGATTATCTTGGAGGCTTTCTAAGGCTTCCGGCCTTGTGATCCTTGAAATGACTTGTGCCTTCTATTCACATTTTATTTTATTTTAAAATATTGTAGGCACTATGGCATCATTCTATATTTGTATTAGCGAGGTTTTGGATGACAACTTGGAATCTGACGACTGAAGAATCAAGTGATGCTGTTGTACTCCAATATTTGTAGAAGATGTCTTTGATAGCAAGCAGTCAGTGCGAATTTTTGAGCACAGAAGTCTGAACAGGGATATGCTTTAGAAAGATAGCTTTAGGAAATGATGGATCTCAGGGGTTTGAAACTTAAGCCAGGAAGACAATTTAGAAGATTGTTACAAAAGACCAAGAGTTGATAAGGGCCTAAGTCAGGACAATGGCAATGCCCAGTGGAAGAAAGAGGAAGATTCAGTGGTTGAACAAGTATTTGCTGTTCATGATGCTTGCCATAAATCAGGTGCTGTTCTAGGCATTGTGGGCACAGCAGAAAACAAAACAGAAACATTTTTATCCTTGCAGAGGTTATATTCTGTTAGTGTGAACCAGAAAATAAACACATTCATTAAATATTAATATTTGCATGTTAGAAAGTGTCAAGTACTTTGGAGAAAAAGACAACAGTGAAGGGGAATGGGCAGTACCTGTAGAAGAAGAGGTTAAATAGGATGATTTGGGAAAACTTGAATGAGGAAGTGAAGGAGAAGATTCAAGCTACGCAGTTATCTAGAGAAAGGTCCTTCCTGGCAGAGGAAATGCCACTGGAAAGACTGAATGACGGAAGGGACTTCACTCGTTCCAGGAACAGCCATGGAGTCACCGTTGCTGGAATGGAGGAAGCAATGGAGAGAATAGTAGGAAATCAGGTCAGACGGACAGTGGGATGTCAGATTATTGAGACTTGGTAGGTTCTCGTAAGGACTTTGGCTTTTTCCCTGATCCCGTTGGAGAGTTCTGAGCACTGGGATCATACAATGTGCTTCGTGTTTTAACAGAATCACTCTGACTGCTCGTGATAGACTATTGGGGTCAGTGGTAGAGAGAGACCAGTTAGAAGACTGTTGCAATAACCCGGTTGTCATATGTTCATGCTTTGGCACAGTGCAGTATAAGTGGGGGTAATGAAAATTTATCAGTTTCCGGAAATATTCTAAAGATAGAGACCTTGCTGTTTTCAGGCTTGCCTTATTTACACCCTTACCCATACCCTCTGTGCCTTTCAGTGGCTTCCCTAAGTGTGGAAATTATAGTGGATTTCTTTATTTTGGGGTCAGAGCTGAATTTCTATGGAGTTGAAACTTTCTTAGCTTTCTTATTTTACACACAAGGATCAGAGATGGTCAATCAATTACAAACATTAATTTAAGGCAGAGTCATAAAAAATGATATATTGTTGCTGTTTTACTTCAAGTCATCAGTCATCTCCTAGCAAAAACTATCAAGTGTGGTCTGAAGGGCCCACCATGAAGACACTCCTATCATGGGAAGTTCCAAAAGTTTAAGAGATTACCTCCAAGGAGCCCAGGAAAAGGCCAGAACTCTGCTTGGGCAAGGCCAGATTCATCACTACACAGCTACACAGGTCATAATTACAGTGACGTGCACATCTGACACA
This sequence comes from Varecia variegata, assembly GCA_028533085.1. NCBI lineage: Eukaryota > Metazoa > Chordata > Mammalia > Primates > Lemuridae > Varecia > Varecia variegata. Next base: position 2,316,394 of record CM052449.1, on the reverse strand, counting down.
AATAATTCTGGAAATCAACACAATCATCCCATTGTAACCCCAAAGTTCAATTCTTGAGGGCAAAAGTTCAAATGCATCCTAAGGAACGAATAATAGAGGGAGAATTCAGTCTGTCTTCATACTTTTAGGAAACTTGTCAATCTACTTTGTGCCAATTGAGGAAATGAATATGTTGAGGTCATAAGGATCTTCTGTTAAGTTTTTAAAAATTTTAATAATAATGATGGGTTTCCTGACTTATAAACATACATATTAAATATAATTATTAAAATAATTAAAAGTTAAATTTTTTTTGAGTTTGATATTGCTGTGGTCTGAGTGTCTGAGTGCCCCTAAAATTTATATGTTAAAGCCTTAACCCCCAAGGTCATGGTATTAGGAGGTGGGGCCTTTGGGACATGGTCAGATTCTGAGGGTGGAGCTCTCATGAATGGGATTAGTCTCCTTATAAAAGGGGCCCCAAAGAGCTCATCAGTCCCTTTCAGCATGTGAGGACACAGCTAGAAAGTACCGTCTACGAACCACAAAATGTGCCCTCACCAGACTCCAGCTCTGCCAGTACTTTGATCTTGGACTTCCCAGCCTCCAGATCTGTGAGAAATAAATTTCTGTTGTTTATAAGTTACCAAGTTTATGGTATTTTGTTATGGCAGCCCAAAGGGACAAAGACAGATATGAATTAGTGAATAGAATTAAATATTTATGATTTTTTCCTGAAAATCATTTCTTTTCAATTGTATTACAAAGTATCTTTTCCCCCCCCCATTATTTATTGTTACCCTAACTCCCAAATATACTGTTGGAGGGGGAAAGATCTCCGAATTCCCTAGTTCAGGCTCTCATTTTTCGTGTAAGGAACTGGTAAGATGTCGAATAACTTGTTTGATGTCAAACAATTTTTGGCAAAGTCCTCACTGCCATTCATCCTTCCAGAATTCAGTCCAGAGCTCTCTATGTAGAATTGAAAATGCAAAATTTACGACAATTGCTTATGTCCTAATTGAGAGATAGCATGACACAGGGGAAAGAGCTTCATTTTGAAATCAGGTCTACAATTATGTCTCACCTCTGCTATCTTTGGCCATGTATCTTTGGCCGAATGACTTAGCCTGTTTGAACCACAGTTTCTTCCCAGGTAAAGGATTTAGCATAGAGCCCTTCTATGAGTATTTATGTTGCATATCTTTTAATCATTAAACATGAAATAATTTCAGACTTTATACATTTCTCTTTGAACTGGAATATGAATAGGATATTTTACATCATTTCAAATCTGAGCCCTTCTGATTTCTAAATCCTGCCATCTGAGTTCATGCTTTGCAGTTTATTGCTTCTTTAACTCTCCCATGTAGACTGTTATTGCTGCATCCTTCAACCTGCTAAAATGAAAGATTTCTATTTTTCTGGAGTGTTTTAAAAATCGCTGAGAAAATTCACTGAGGCTTAAAACTTTGCAAACATGCTCAAATACCAAAGCAGATTTCTTGTGTGAAATATAAAATATATCAAGGTAAAAATATGGACAAGTGGCTGAAAAGATAATATGATTGTAATAACTTCTTAAGTAGGACTAATGTAAAATAATAATATCATTTAGTTTGGGGGAAAAAAAAGCACTTTAAAATTTTGGCTGAATGCCAAACTTTCAGTTGAATGTAATTTTTAAAAGTCATTTACAAGTAATTTCATTCTTTTCATTCTTTTCATTCTTTTAAGATCTCACCGGTGGTATACTTCTTTACTTGTCAGGTTAAGGACTGTTTAGCAAAACACTTGCTACATATTTCTATTTCCATTGCTATCTTATTTGCACAATGGTTTTATGATGTTACAAGAACTGGAAATTATGTGCAGCAACTGTAGGACAAAATGCTAAACAAATAATATTTGTAAAAAAGTCAGATCATCTGAGTTATGCATTTAAAATTTAAAGAGATAAGTAAGGTTGACTTGAATCCAACAAACATTTTGGTGCTGACCACTGTGCTAAACACTAGTGTAGAAGTGAATAAGACATGGTGCTGGACCTTTAAATTCTCAAACTAGTGCTGGAAAATTGTTATCTGTCCAATTGCTGTGGGCAGTTCCTTCCCTTTTGCTTAGAGATATGTGATGATTAGGAAACTTCCAGTCCTAATTGGTGTTAACAATAGAATGGAGGGGAAGTATGGGCACTTTTGCAATTTCTCTATTAATAATTATGTGTGGTTGAGGGTTACTCAAAGCCAGTGCTCCTGTGTATAATGTGATTGCTTTCTCTTAAAATATGCCTTCGCTTTGACAGAAGAGATTATTTTTCAAGACCCTGACAGGGAAACTAATTGCTACAATAATACCCTTCCACAGTAGGGTATTTTGAGGCTCAAACTGACATCCCTTCGAGTTACCTAAGAAGATGTTTTGGGAATTAGGGAGAACCCTGAGTGCTGCTCCTAAAGATATAAACTACTCCGATTATGGAACTAAAATCTGAGAGGATTTAAACCATGTTCTTTTCCTGGTAGAATCTTATTGAAACTGGGCAGATAAAAAGATGTTACCTGTTTTGTGATTGGAAAAAATATTAAGGATGGAAGGAAACACAAGTCAGGTACTCTACACTTTGATAGGAAAACCACAGACGGACTGAGATGGGGAAGACAACTTCGTACCACAAAGGTAGACGCACACTTGGAGGGGCTGAGCTTTTCAAGAGCCACGATCAAAGGAGAGCTGGAGCACACGAAAAACAGAGCATCAGGGCCATTACTACTAGATTTCCAGAAGACTGAATCATATAGCTGGAGCACAGTATCACCAGGCTTAGGAAAAGGGTCCTTGGGATACATATTTTTTTAAAAAGAAAAAAAAATAGTAATAATTAGAATTTAAACAGAATTTGAAACAGTGGCCACATCCCCTGGGACAAAGGTTATGAAGTGATAAAAACTTATTGAAATTGGATAATGACAGGGGAGAAGCAGAATTAAATTTCTAATTACAAAAATCATGTTCTTATGTACAAGTGTAGTCAATCATAGTGCAATATTCTGACTCACTCAACACATCAAGACATAGTCAATTTTAGAATACATTTGGGAGACAAAACGCAATCCATTAGAGTTTGAGATCATGAAGGAGGTAATTGTGAACAATTTTCAAGTGTTTAGCTATTATAAAAGAAAAGCTACATTTGAAATAAATAATTGAGTGCAAAAGTTAAGTTGCATCATAGAACTTGTGAATTTTGTATTATTGAAAACATACAGGAAAGGCAAGGGTTCCACAAGGAAAGTTCAACATATCGTTAAGCTCCTGGGGTAACTGAGTAAAAATGAGTGTTCACCAGTTATTGTTCAAGGGCTGTTGGAAAGAGAAAGATGTGAGATTTCACTTTTAACTTAAACAACACTAGAAACGGGCTTGCTTTAAGAATAAGAAAAATGATGCAGACACACATAGAGGGAAGACAACAGGAAGACAGACACACAGGCAGAAGACTATGTAATGACAGAGGCAGAAGATCGAAGTGATGTGTCTACAAGTCAAGAAATGCCAAGGATTACTAATAACACCAGAGGCTCAGAGAAGGGTATGGAATAGATTCTCCCCTAGAGCCTTCACAGAGAACATGGCTCCACTGGCACCTCAATTCTGGACTTCTGACCTCCAGAATAGTGACTGAATAAATTTCTTTTGTTTAAAAAAAAAAAAAGAAAGAAAAATGATGCTTCTGTAAAAGGCAACCTAAAACAACTTAAAAAATAATTTCCATTTAATTCTTGGCCACAAGATATGTGGTCACAAACAATGTGCTCCTATGTGCTGAGGGTGTGCAATTTCCTCCTCTACTGTACTGACACTGCTCTGTTGCATGGATTTAGACACCATTGCGTGTATTGTGGAGATGGGAAAATGGGTCTAATATTTACTCAGATGAATATAGAATAAAGCATACATTTAAAAATAATAGGACATTAAATGCTTATGGAAAAATGTCATGTCAGCAGTTGATTAGATGTTTTGATGCTTAAAACTTTGGATTCTATAATACTTTCAATGTATAGAATATTTTGTTCTGAGAAAGGCAAAACAGTTTTTTTAATATCACTTCTTTTATATTAGTATGCAGTGTGCGGTAGATATGAAGATGTTAGAACTTGAGAGGGTTTAAACCACGACACTTTTCTGGTAGAACTTCTTTGACACCAGGCCAGTGCTTCTCAGACTTCATCATGAATCTAGATCATTCTCCATCTTGTGAGTTGCAGATTCCTGCTCAGCAGGCAGGGAGTGCGTGCTGCATTTGTCACAGTTTCTGCCTGTCTGTGGGCCACGCTTCGGTAGCCAGTCTGTGGGTCGTATCTGTAAAGTGAAGCGTGTGGGCTACACGTCCTCTGACCTCTCCGTGTGCTTACGTTCCGTGTCCGTTCAAAGCTGACACTGTCGGGACTGGTTCTGATTCGGTTTGTGTTTCTGGAGATTTGTTGTTCTGGACCTCAGCAGTCCAGATGACAGGCACCGGAGGACACTGAGAATGCTCATCCGGATCGTTGCAAGAGGTGATTTTCTCACGAGTGTGCAATGCCTCGCCAAGACAGTGCCACCACCTCCCCGTCACCGTGAGAGTACTGTGGGGTCTGCAATGTGGCATGATCTGAAGGCACGAAAGCACAATTAGATATTTATATTTCTTTATCCGTTAATAGTGTTCTTTAGGTATCTGATTATCAATTCCGTTAAGTTCCATGTACATACATTATAAAAGCTTGTGTTCTGGTATAGCTGGGATGATGCAAATCAATACTTACTTTCTCGCTGAATCAGATAAACTCAGAAGTAAGTTGCCAAATGGAAGAAGACAGGGATTCTTATAAGAGGACTATCGATCAGAAGTGAGTGCTTTGAAGAAGGACTATCATCTCATATGTTTCAAAATGAGATGGACTCACTTTGAACAGATAGATATTCCTGACATAAAAATAGCAATTTTAATTTTTTTTTTTTTCAGAAAAAATGAAAGGCAAGAAGACAGGGAAGGTAGAAGTGAGTCACAAAATTTTATGTAGTACAAGAAGAAATTAGAGTCTCAGACAGGAGAAGCTGGGCATTAAGTACATAGGTGAGTTGCCAAGCTTTAGTACAAATAAATTTTTAAAAAAAACTTGAAATAGGGGCTATTATGGGCTGATGTTGAAGGAAGGAACAAGGAAATGAGAAGCACATTGAAAAGTCCAGAGTTGGGCAGATATGTTTCTTTTAAGACCTAAAAGAACTGTGGGTTTTGGTGTGTTAATTTAAGTCTTTAGGAGGCAAAACTTGGAGGCTGGTATGGGACTTCTTATTTCTCAAAAAGAAAACAAATAACAACAATAACAAATAGGATGAAATGGAATTCAAAAAGCTAATAAAAAGAACCTACTGTAACAATCATGATTTACAGTGTCATCAAAAATTAAAAGAAGTTATAAAGGTAATCGTTTGTCCTCTCATAAGTAGTTCTCATGCTCCTTCCCTATCTGCCAGCTCGATGCTGAGAGCTCTAAGGTGCAGGAGATGGCAGAGCCATGACAGGGAAATAGCCCAAGTCCTTGAATCACCATGTGGGGGACAGCAGTGGGGACATACTCATACACCTGCTGTATAATGGGCAAATACTCTTGCAGTCTGTTCAGCCACTAATTTGGTGGTGGTTTATTACGGTAGCTAGGTCAACTTAACCATTAAAAAAATTTATGTAAGAAGTTGTATGCTGCTGTAAGAAAGCACTTAAATTTGTGGCATTGACTTAGCAGGCTGGTTGTAGGTAGAAAATATAGAAGACCATAAAGCTGGAGATCCCTGTTTATCACAGCAAAAACATTGGATAAAACTGTCACCTGTGATAACTTGGAAAGTAGATCAAGTGCCTAGTAAGCCTACAGCTTTTAAGAAAATTGTTGGAAAAAGCAAGAATAGTAGCATATGTTGTTTGCCTTTCGTAATACTAATGGGTTGCAAAAAAGACAGGCTAGTTTTCAAGCATAAATGATAGTAATTTTACATGATTGTAAAAACCGATCAGTAGTTTCAGAAGTTCAAATAATAGTTAATAAGATGGAAGAGGCATTGAGGACATAAGAATCATCTAGACTTCTCGGGTAAAAAAAAATGTGACCAGTTGTGGGACCACATAAGATTCAGGGAATTGCCATTTTTAATCAAAGCCTATTATTTCAGCTGGCCTCAGACTAGTAGAAATTGAGTGAGCTTTCTTTCTGGGGGAAGGAAGGGGCAAAGACTGGAGGGAAAGACATGGTGGCACGGAATGCTGGAGAACTCTATCTTGGAAACATTATTGGGTGTGGTTCCTGACCCCTGAACTGACCAAAAGAAAATAGATACGGTTTTTGAGGGACTCATATTTCTGTATTCTCCAAGGTTTTTGAGGGAACTGTATTGCTAAGGAAACCGTGAGCCTAGCTAAAAATAACTTGTGACTGTGACCCAATCTTTAGCCCACACTTCCAACTTGCCATAAGAGGAAACAGCTTGAAAAAGCTATGCAGACTCCTGGCCCCTAAAGAAGGCAAACTCCCCCACACCCTCCCGGTGGGCAGAGCCAAGTGCTGCTGAGTACGATGGATAATGTGGTTCCTTCCAGATAACCCAGTCCAGGTCTAAGCGAAGAGCAGGGCGGGAATCTTCCCAGTCCCTGTCGAGCACTATTCCATCACTGCCATGGATCAGTGCTTGCTGTGTTTCCCATTGTCTTTTTTAGGAGTAGAAGTTTTCATAAGGCGTATCTTATCTCTGCTCCATCATTGTATATGGGGTTGTTTGCATTAGCTGGGGATGCGGCTTGTTTGTCATTTTAGTGTATACGTTGTTACACCACAAGGAATACATTGGGACCTAAAGAAGATTGCACGTTACCTAAAGATCCTGGACTTCGAGCTGGGTTAAGTAGCCAGATGGGACTCTGGTCTCTCTCCCTTTATAAGGAGAATGAGTGCGTTCTAAGAACAGAAAGAAAAATGCAAATGGATAATTGGTGTCAAGAAAAAGGAATTGTAGCAAAAACTACTAGCTATTTACCAAATCCGTTTCTTTTTTTTCCTGAGCACAGATGAGATTACATTTCCCAGGCTCCCTTGCTTGCTGTTAGGTGTACTCTGGGACTGGATGATAACCATTGACTGTGATTTGCACAACTCGTAGGCACGACCTTGAAAGTATCACATACGGTTATGAGCAATTTCTTTGCAATTAGCAATGGTTTTAAAAACAACTTTACTTGAGTCCTCTGTGGACTATTGGCAGCTATTGATTTTGTTAAAGACAGATTGAAAGGGAAAATTAAAAAGTGGGAGAGTGATATTTTTTTCTATCATCTTCCTCTGTAAGCCATATTTGTAGCTCTTGCCCTATCAAATAAAAGATTATTCATTTATATATTTTTAATTTTTAACCTGGGCTATTACTGCCTCTCTTCCATTTTTAATTTCTTCATTTTGGCAGGATCCTAGATAATGGCACACTTATGATGGTCATGCATAGAGCAATGTTGATTCCAATTGGTCTATGTGGATTAGCATGATAATGGGTCGGTGATAAACTCTGACTACTACTTTTACAAGAGCAATGCCAGCATAAGTGCTAATGCGTCCTTTGGAGCCATTATCATTTGCCTCTTTCATTGCTGGACCCAGGCAAACTTTCAGAGAATGTAGTACTGCTGAGTCCAAGTTATACCTGAATTCCTTATGTTGATAGATTCCTATTTTTCTTGATAATTTCTCAATACAGAAATTATAAAAATGTGAAAGTTTGACATATATACCAATATGAAATATATTTTACGAATTATACAAATGCATTTATATGTGATTTTATCTCTCTAATATAAATAACAGAAAGGTCATATTTTGGTGTCTGTTTTAAAAGATAAAAGTTTTGAAGGCTTGGGAGTTGGATAGAATGTCGGGGACATTATATTTGACAAGGCTTCTCACAGGCCTGTTAATTCGCAGCCACTGTGGGGTAGAGGGTGATAAATTGAGAAGGTGAGTTAGCAGGAGTGCAGCAGGCTATGAGTGAATTGTGTATATATCGAACAAAAAATAAGAGCCAGAGAAGGAAAATCTGGAGGGTTAAAGCAAATGGACAATTGAAGAGAAAGAGTAAAGGGTTATGTAAAAGAATGGAGAATAGTTTTATAACTGAGAGAACCTAGAGAGGAAATCTTAGGTCCACATACTCCTGGACAGAGAAGTCTGATGTTCAAGGTAATAAATATCCATCAGTCCTCACATGTGCACATGTACACGCAGGTGTACACACACGCGCGCACACACACACATGCTGTTCTGTAGCTACAGCTTATAGTTATAAAATACCTGTGGCTGTCTCTGTGCTTTGCTAAGCAGAGGGACATTGTCACTTCAATGTGGAGATGACTGAAGTATCTCCAAGTAATTTCTTCTTAGGATCCTTTTGTTAAAGTCTAGGACTCTTGACCAGATCTTTCCTTTTGCCACATATTTTCTTGATCCATTGTTGTCAAGCAAGGTTGAGACGTGTTTGAGCTTGAAACAAAGATGTTTAATTTACAAATGAACCAGTTTGGTTTAGCTCATTGGCTTTCCATTGTCAGTGGTCCAGTGGTCTTTGCTCTAGCAGAAATATGGTTCCCTCTAGTTGCCACTTGTGGAAGACCTAGGTCTGAGGAAACCTTATCAAATCAGCAAGAGTGCTTCTGGTCTCGTTAAGGCAAAGACCTTATGGTCAACTGTTAACCGGTCCACTGAAGCATCAGCCTTTTCATCCTACATTAATGCAAACAGATGTAAACCATCTGCAGACACTCTTGGTATAGATACCCCACTCATTGCCTTTCTTTTTCTCTCCTTGGTGATTGAATCATGAAGGTAGGTTAATTATGAGCCCAGTACCACTAGTACGTTTTATGTATACATGTTGCAATTATTATACCATCGTCCTTGTGAACTGCTCTCTTGTTATGATTAATAATTACCATTACAATGACCATATACTAGTTGACCCATAAGAACTGCGCACTGTAGGTACAAGCAGAGGTTGAATGCATATGGGGAAGGTCAAATTCAGTTCATAATTCAGCTTGTGAACTCTGAGATCCTGCTACAATTACTCTCTTATGTACGATACAGGGTTTGCATTAGAAAGGGGTGAACCTGAGAGCAGCAGAACCCGAGCACAAACCTCAGGGACACAAATCCCCACACGGGACGGGTATGAATAGCAGTGCTGCGTGCCAGTCAGTAGCTTCCTTAATATTCTTGTGCAAAAAGTGTAAAAAACGCTCTTTTCCAGGCAGATGTAGCAATCTTCCCCAACTCTAATGATATATATAAACCCACTGTAATAGTTTGCTGGGGTTTCTATAATAAAGTGTCACAGACTGGGTGGCTTAAACAACAGAAATTTATTTTCTCAGAGTTCTGAAAGTCAGAAATCTGGGATCAAGGTGTTGGGAGGGTAGGTTTCATCGAAGAGCTACGAGGAAAGTATCTGTTCCAAGCCTCTCCCCTTGGCTTGTAGATAACCAGCTTTTCCCGGTGTCTTGACATCATCTTCTTCCTGTTGTCTGTGTCCAGATTTCCTTTTGCAATGAAGACACCCATCATATTGGATTAGGGTGATCTCATGTTAACTTAATTACATCTTTAAAGACTCTATCTCCAAATACAGTTAAATTGAGGTACTGGGGGTTAAGACTTTGACATATTATTTTGGGGGGCAGCATAATGCATCCCATAACATCCGCTTTATCAGGAAATGTTTGATCTCTTATGGTGCATATCTCACAATTAGGCACAGTGTATATGCAATAGATAGAAGTTAAATATATTCTAAAAAATACATACCTTTTATGAACTTAGAATCCCAAAGCTATTGCAAAGCGATTTGATGGTGATATAACAACTGGACACAGAATTAGCCACTGTTCCTCTTCTCACAACTCCCTCCTGTCTTTGTCATTGTCATGTAAACATTTTCAAGCAATGTTGAAGATTCAAGCATACCAGTATATTGATAGAGCAACCAAATTAATCCTTTAAGGTTTAATCACTTGTACTCAAATTTCAGTTAATTTATTGAAGATGTGTAATACAAATTATGAGCTAAATAGACAAATCTGAGTAAGATGTCATTGAAAATATGTTAAAACCTTTAAACACCATAGCCTGGAATTCTGTGCTCTGTAGCTGGGTGTGCATTTAAAATGTGGCCTCTTGTCCTTTCCTTCAGAAACCGGCAGGCATAGAAAACAGCAAAAAATAGAGAAGAAGTTTTTAATACTTCTTGATATATTTTTCCTTAAAGGAGAAAGTACGCAGTAGGATTTAGAACTTACAAATCTAGGCAGGAAATACAAAATGAAGGGTAATCATGTGAAGAAAAATAATCCGACATGGTGATATTGTGAGAACAGAGAGCTGGATACAGAAATAGGACAATGGACAGTCACAGTCAGCCAGTTAGAAATGGCTTTCAAATATGCCTTTGCTTTTAAAAACCAAAGCATCCCACACCTGTGCGATGAAACTAAAATCCTCAACCCGAGCATCTTCAAAAAAAAAAAAAAACATACTATGTTAAAACTTTCTTCTCTGAATACAGAAGGAATTTGGTACCAAAAAAGCTATAAAGAGGAAGAATCATAATATTGATTTGGGATGGAAGGCAAAGATTCTTATTAAGTAGCTGCACTGTCAGATGCCCTATGATGGCTTTTAGGTGATACTGGTGGTTATCTAAGGGTGGAGCACACTACCCTGTACATCCCTCAGCTGTGCAACGGACTGACCCAGTGGCCGTGGGGAGGAGCGCCTGGGAGCACTTGTCAAAATTAATCTCAAAGCCATTGTGGTGCTGAAGTTCTCCAACTGACACCTCCAGAAATGGGTAGGAAATGGAGTATGATTTGGCTGTTGATTTGAACTTGAAGAGGAAAAATTAAAAAAGAAGGAAAGATTCTCCAGCATGATAAGTGTTAGTTTAAGGAGCCCCACAACTTTTGCCTGAATCGCTACTGGTTTTTTAGTTAAACTACAGGCATTTCGATGCTAAGCATTTCTATTTAAAATGTCCTGGGTTGAATGGTGTCACCCCTAAGAAGATTATTTGGTGACTTATTAACACAGACAATTTAATGGGATTGACACATACACAGCTTCTCTGAGGTACACTGTAGTCATAAACAGAAACAGCAAACCAAATTTAAGAAGATCTAAAAAATCAGGGTGAGTGATGAGATTTAGGCATGCAGCTGGAATTATCAGCTTTCCGACACCACACCTATTTAACCGTTTTTAAAGAAGCTGATGCAGATTATAATGTCAAGTTCTGATCACCATGGCAACATTTGTGCATGCTAACGGCACTCACATGGTTATGAAACTTCTTGGGTTCACATTCTGGAGTCAGTGTTTAATCAGTTCTGTATCCTACTGGGAATAAGAAAAGTAGGGAGAGCATAAAAGGAGTCAGTGTCCACCAACAGCTGCGGTCTGTCACTTCCATTTTCCTGAAGGCTAAATAATAAAGACCTTTTCTGGGCCAGAGATTGGGATTTCAAGCAAAATTTTATCTCTTTTGCTGGCTCCAACAAAATGCTGCTACACTCTCTTAATATAATAGGAGATAACCCTTAGAAAATGTCAAAGAAATTTTCCTTCCCCTGTTCAGCTAAATTGTGCCATTTTCCCCAAAGTACCATAGATCTCCGAATTGCTAATAGAGTTACTTAGGGAGGCTGAGATTATATGGGACAGAAAACATACAGTCTAGCTACTCTATTCTAATCTCTATTCTATTTTATCTACCTATCATACATTTTGGGGGGTAATTTTCCCCAACTATGTAGTTTGCCAATTAGGGAAAAATCATGAAATATATATAAGAGCAAAGACGAGGTCACCATGACATTTTGATATCTGAGTCTATCGTTCATTCTTCAAGAATAGCAGTGATGTAGATAAGAGCACATCATGGATTTATGTCTGTGAAATGCTATTAAGTCAAAGATTTTTTTTTGTGTGGCCAGCAGACAAAACATGATATTTCTGCTAAATATCATGAGCCATAGTAATTGTGAAGATCTGAAGCAAACTGAGCAGGTTTTTAGAGTTATGATTTTAGAGAATCCATAAAATGTCACAACACATTTTGTTTGTATCTTCAGTTTCACTGAACACCATTTAAGAATTTAATAATGATAGGACTTCCAATAATGATTACAGACAGGGTAGATGATGCCTCTCTGCAGAAAAGAAAAAAGGATAAAATTATAAAAACAATTATTTAAGTGCAGTGGAGGGTGACTAAAGGCAAACAACAAATTAGGAAATTTTGTTGTTTTTAAAAATTGCAAGAGCTTCAAATAAAAATTGTAGGAAGTAGCGGCCGTTCTTACTTAGGGCTGCTTCCAATCTATGCCTGCCCCCAACGCACACCCAGCT
>CM052449.1:2264155-2303430 GCA_028533085.1 Varecia variegata | reverse complement strand
CTTTTGTTGGTGTTTCCAAGAGATTTTTAAAATAGATATAAACAAGCATTTTATATGCCACTGAGTAACATCACATTTAGAAGGACTTCCCAGAAGAAACTCAGTGACCTCCATGGTCCAAAAAGTGTTATTACACTACATAGTAGGGCATAGTAGAGGTGGTGATAGAGGATGTTAGCCTCCATGGTTTCCCAACACCATGTCATTTCTCTAAATGGATCTGCTGGCTAAGGAAAGAGCCCACTGTCTCTTCTCTCACTCCAAACTCTTACAGAAATATGTTCCTATTCCTAAATTATGCTACTGTGCTAATGTTCTTCTCTCTTTTGCATTAACTTTGACATGATACTAGGCAATATTGGCAAGTCCTATTAATTATACTAAAGAAACAGAGTTTGGCTATAATGTTTCACACTAAAACACAATTTTTAAACAGACGAGATTCAATGGCATTCCCTAATGAATTTTAATAATAGGTTATTGAAAACCACCGTATGAGTAATTCAATTATGCATGTACATGACTGATATTCACTGTAATAACTACTCTCATTTTAGATCATTTAGAGAAAAAGTATAAGCTGGGTTCACACAGTTGGAAAAGCAAGGCAAAAAATCTGAATAGTAATGGCACCCACTTTGTCCACTTCTGGGAAGAAATTATAGGATCTCTGATTTTCTGTAAGTACTGACCTTGATTAAAAATTTTACATGAAAGAATTGTCCTCGTCACTTAAAGTTGAAAAGACAGAGTGATTCTTACTTGAACTTGCCCAGAAAGTGATTTCTCTAAGACTTATTTTACAAAAAAGAATCTAAAGCAAAAGTTCTCCAACTCACAAATCCTGGATGTAAACTATTTTTGTTTGTTTTCGCTATTTCTCCTATGAACTTCCACAGGGAAACATTGGCTTTGTAGTACCAGATGAGACTTAAGGATCAAATGTTGAAATCTTGGTATATTGTTTCATTTTGCACTTTGAAGTGTATTCTTTTATTTAGTTTGGCCAAACGAAAACTCAGTTTGGCTGGTTTCCTAACATCAAAACTTCAAATACAAAAGGCAGCAGGGTTTTTGCTTTTCATTATTCTCTTAAGAAATTTTCTGATCATACCACACTCATTGCTACTTTTCAGATATTCTGTGGTATTATTTTACCTACATAATTATTCATACAGTTCACAGAAAAGAGAAAGTATGCTTGTTTTATTCAGAAGGATACTAAACTTCATGTTTGCTATGACATCATGCTCTCTCACATCTTTAAATTTCTGAGGAATTATACAGAGTGTGATTATGGATCTCAATTCCTTTCTTAGAAGCACTCAGCCTTGCTAACCAGAGCAAATCTTCTATTGCAGGAGCCTAGATTTCTGGGATTTGTTGACACATTGATATCTTTTCTTACATCCCCCATGGGACTACCATTTCTGGTACTGCAACATGGTTGGGAGTGGAAATAGACAAACAATGGTGTTAGGCATATTAGAAATATAATGGAAATATATTGCAAGGTATGGCAAAATTTGGAAAATATATGCCAATATTACATTCTGGCAAAGGCAAAAGCAACCCAGCTTTCGAAAAACCCAAGAATACATTCACCTCTACTCATTGAGATTGCTAAGTAGAGGGAACTATATATATATATTTTTAACTTTAACAAAGATATATTAAATTCATGAGTTCTGGGAACCTGAATTTGGATAAAAAACATTTGGCACTGGCTACTTTAAAATGTTGATAGCAAATTCATTTCTCATATTGAAGAAATACTGAGATTTTGTTCTGCAGTCCAAACATTTGCAACAGAAGTTTTCTTCTTGATGGCCGCTATCCCTCAACACGCAACAGCGTAGTTTATGACCAGCTTTCGTTTTATCTCCTAACAGAATAACGTTAAATTTGACACTTGAGGTTTCAGTGATACACAGTTTTTACTGTGTCACTAAACACATTATTTAGTGCCTTTAACTTTTTTAATAAAAATATCAAAGCGTTCCAGAGCAGTAAGAAGCATGGAGATTAATATTCTGGCACCAACTCCTAAATCCGAATGGTTACTCCAGAATGTTTCCTTGTCTTTGCAGCTGTACCAGCAGAGCATCCTGCTACTCAGAACATGAACTTCAAATTAAATATTTTGGTACACTTCAGGTTCAGTTGTGCTTTTAAGCAATGAAGCTAAAAACTTTTCATGTACAAATTGTATATATACTGGAAGGATTGTCATGCTAAAAATATCTCTACACTGTATTTGTTAGCTGCAATAAAAAATACTTTTGGTTATTCTATGAATATTTCTTCCATATCATTAGTTTGCTTCTCAAGTTGGTCTGTGGTGTCATTGAAAAGTGCTATTTGAGCTGTCCTCTTTGCTGCAACTTCCCCCACGATTTTCAGGCTAACGCCTATAAAGTGGTCTTTCACTAAAAATCCAGCAATTACATACACATATACTGTCAGTTTTAGCAGCCCATAGTGCTACTTACAAGCTCACAAACATTACTGATGATGTATAAAATATTAAACATTTACTTGCATCAGGTTTTTAATTCATACTCTCTTTTATAGGATACTTTTGGTTTTGAACATTTTTTATGCTTTGAACTTAAAAGCTATTTAAGTTTTGTTGGTTCCGTCGCGCCATTAGCCAGTACGCACTGTAGTTTGAACACTTCGTCATCAGTTATGGCTACTCAACAGAATTAAGATAAGAGAGAGTATACTTGTGAATAAACTAATATGAACTTTTTAGTCTTCATTTCTTCCAAATCCCTTTCTTTCATCACCATAATTTAACTTATTACTGCTGCTATATTTTGAAGAGTTATATATTTTCTTGGTAAAAGAGTCCAGTGAAGCTTGCTTGTGTCATTATAGTTCAATTAGGGTTAAAAATAAATAATACACGTTTTACTTCCTTTATTTAGTTAATAATATTAAGCTATAAATTAAAACCAGGTTTGATTAGAAATGGAAGCGTTTTAAAAATAAGTTAGGAATACAGATAAATATTTAGATATTTTTATGTGTTTACTGTATTTATATAATTTTGGCTTATAGTTATCAAAATAAGTAATTGCATACTATAATATGGTCTTGCTGAATATATGTAGGTATTAATAGCTGTTCTGCTGATTAAGGCCCTTTAAAGCCTCCACATAATGTGAACCAATGCATTCGGGGAACTTGTGTGCCGGGGAACTTGTGTGCGGGGGAACTTGGGTGCCAGGGGAACTTGGGTGCCGGGGAACTTGTGTGCGGGGGAACTTGCGTGCCGGGGAACTTGTGTGCCGGGGAACTTGTGTGCGGGGGAACTTGGGTGCCGGGGAACTTGCGTGCCGGGGAACTTGGGTGCCAGGGGAACTTGCGTGCCGGGGAACTTGCGTGCCAGGGCACCGGCGGCAGCAGGCCGGGGGGGGGGGCGGGGGGGGGGTTCTCCGTGCCGCACCCGGAAGCAGCAAGTGGTTACCCAGGCAAGCACAAAGAAACGTGAACTTGGGATGTGGTGTGTGCCCCAGGTGGAGCAGGGCAGTCTTCCATAAAGGTCCCCAGGCCCCAGCCGCGCTCCGTGGGGGAGTGTTGGGCTGGGAAGGGGGCTGGTGGCCTGTCCCCTGCGGCTTTCTTTGTTCTAACTCTTTGGCCTCCTTGAGTGGGGTTGGGGCCAGGCTCTCCAGTTTCCCCACAGTAGCCCTGCTCTTCGTTAGGCATCACGCCAGCGTGGAAACACTAACTCTATTCAAAAAGACAAGTGCACCGGTGATGTGCTTAAGTGTCATGACGATGGCAAATTGTTATAAACGTTTTTGAAGACTCTTCTGTCCTGTACTGGTATGGTCACAGCCAGTAAGGAACAGTGCATGGGCCGGTACTGGTGCACATGTCACATTTTGAGTGGCGCTGGTATCACACACAATTGTGGTTCCTGAAGAGGACCCGAAATCCTGGACCACCTCTCTGACGTGGACTGTGTGTAGCCGAGGACTGAGAACTTAGGAGAGACAGGGCAACTCTAGATGGTGAAGAGTCTTTCATTCCAAACGGAAGGATTCGATCTTGTAGCAGCAGCTATTCGCAGCCAGCGTAGCTTTGTCAGCAGAATAGCATGATGATTGTCTAAATAAAATATCCGCGAGAAAGAGCTTCTATACCTTGCTATATTTAAAGTTAAGTGACGTTGGGATTCCCATAACAGATAAACTTACAAGGACATTGCATAAGACCTTAACTTGACCCTCCATGAGAAAATCTCTGATATTTAATTGTCTTTTGAAAGTTGCTCTTCATTCAATGACTTGGGCGGTTTTCAGGTCACTCCATTCCCAACAGCTATGTGACACGCATTAGCCATGACCACTGAAGCGTGAAGAAATTAAGCAGCTACAGAAGACATTAGGGAACTATAACAATTCAAGGCCTGAAAGTGGCAATGTTAGGTTGCAATTAGCCTATTTTTATTATTTTTAGAATGGCATTTCAGTAATGTACGTAACATTGCAAATAGCAAAACAGACTATAAAACCCCATTCCTTTAATTTTTTTTAAAGAATTTTGTGAGCATATTGTGGTAAAAATAGTTTGAATTAATTTAAAACCATTAATTATTTCAGGGATACAATAGATATTATAAATTGCATATTAAACATCCATTTCCTCTTTTCTGACTGGTACCCGTTGCTTTCCCGCATACACACGAGCTTTGGGAAAGGTTGACTTCATCCCCAACTACACCAGTGGGAGAGAAAAATGAGCCTCAACTTAGACAGAGACAAAATGGGACATGACTCACGCCTGACATTTTTTTGTCATCTCACAATTATCTCCTGTTAGACCAGGTCCAACCCACAAAAAAGATAATCACATTCTTCTAGACAAAGAGTGAAGAACCTTATTTGATGGCAGAAACAATGTTTCAAGAATGAGGATTGGAGGAGAATAACTGGTTATATAGCTATTTTTCCTTTTAGGGTCCTTTGTGGAGATAGAGTTTAGAAAAGCAAATGGCTTGAAATTCACGAAGCTAACCTGCTAAACAAATGGGGTTTCAAATTCAGTTGTTTCTCTTTTCTTATGGCTTTTCCATGACACTACACCTGAAGATGGCCTCTGTACAATAATCATTCCACTAGAATGAAAACTCCCAACGGAAGGTAACTTCTTAGTGACAGGAGTTGTTATTTATTTGTCTTCTTAATTAATTAATTCGAGAAACATTTATGGAAAATATACCATGTATAAGATGGAGCAAGGTTTCTACTGAATGGGACTTTCATTCTACTTGGGTAAAAACACAAGAAAAAAGTAAACAAAGCTGTAAATAAAATGATTGCAAAAATTAATTAAGCAAATCAGACACAGTTTTGTAATAGAAAATGATGGGGATGGAGTAGGTTCGCATTCAATAAGATGGTCACAGAAGGCCCAAGGAGATGTGTTTTAACTAAGAAACGAATGACGAGTAGGTAGACAAATGAAGACTGGAAGAATTGCCTTCCTGTTGGATGGGGACAGAAGCTCAAAGGCCCTATAGTGGGAAATAACTTGCATCTGATTTGTCATATTCACTATTAAATCACCAGTAACTGGAGACTATTGAGTACACATTAAGTATTTATTAAAAATGGTTAAATAAATAAATTATGAAGTCCTTTTTACATTTGGAAAGATTAAACAAGGGAGAGATTTGTTACTTGCCTAGGGTCATGCACACATTTCAGGAAGTTGGAAGTCATAGATGATGAGCCAAATGCTTGCTTGAATTTTTGCCATAGCTTTTATTCCATAATGTACTGTTAATTAATTTGATTTACCAATATGTTCACAAACCCACAAAACAGCTGTATTTTAATGATTTCTCTTAAATATGAGGTTTAATTACTGATTTCATAATAAGCAATATGGGACTTTTACTTAAACTCTAATTGGATGCAAAAGTACTGAATGCTTGACAAGAGGAGGTAGGCACATATAAAAACGAACATTCAGGTAGAGGAAAAAACTGGACGTGGGGAAAGTTCTGTTCACATAAGCCTAGGGACAATATTTATTTAATGCACAGGATGAATACTTTTACCACCTAGATTTCTGTTTAGACAAATTTACAACTCCTAATGATAATGCAAAGTATTTAACTTGGAAAATAAGTAAAGAGAGGAAAAGCTAAAATTAATTGTGCAAATATTGATGTTGAGAATGCTCAGATGTATTAAGATATTTTTAGCATATTGTAGTTTCTGAAAGGCTGCGACTTCTTCCCCTGTCACAAGCTCCCCTCCTGGTAAGGTAGAATTACTTAAAGTACTTGGAATTAGTCTCTATGTAGAACAATATTAATAAAGAACCTCTTGGCAAATGTAGGGAGTGTTTCTTCTGAAAGAATTTGCTCTGTCACCATAGGAGGTGGTCATTTCATGTTTGTTACTGTAGCAAAATCTAAAATTACTCTTGTGTTCTACCTACCTCTCAGGGCATAAATAATAAATATCATAGACTGTTTTGTCTAAAACTTGGATTTAACTTGAAGCAGTGACTTTCTATTTAAGAGAAAATATGCTTATGCTAGTATAGAAATCTTGCTTTCTTAAATCATCTCTCCCCAATGCATTGTTCTTCTGTCACTTAAGTGCTCTCCACCTGTAACTGTTGAAAAACTTGTTGAAATTCATAATTTCCATTGCTGCCAAGACCACGACAACTTTAGTGTTTGTTTCATATGTAGCTCTGAAAATAATAAAGACTTAAAATTTTCCTCACATGATACCATGTTTCATCTGGAAAAGATACAATCCAGGCTAGAGACCAAATAGTTCATTAAGTGGATCTAGCAGCCAGGTCATAGAAATGGAAGCAATTCATCCATGGTTTCTTCCGCTGGGCTGTAGAATTACGAAAGCAGCACAACGTCTATCTTTGTTACAAGTCACTGTTTAATTCACTTCCACCCGCAGAGGCCTTTCCAGTTTAGTAGGTAGTTACTGACTTTTGTTGAAAAAGTGATTTAATCAATCAGTGGTAATTGCAAAGGCAGATTAGAAAAGAAAGATAAAGACTTAAAAGATTTAGGGATGCTCATTAAAATAATAAATATAATTGAATGATTGCCATGGAACCCTTGGGGATCAGGGGATGGATAAAACCATTGGCTTTGGAATCAGCCCAACTTGGGTTTCAATCTTGCCTTTATCTTTTGCTAGGTGTATAACTTTGGGTTGTTAATTTTTCCAGTCTCAGGTTCCTTCTCAGTAAACTTGGGACAGTGATACCTAAATTACATACCTGTTGTGAGGTTCATATGAGGTCATATTTATAAAGACACTCCTCCCCCTGCGTACCCCACCCCTACCTCTCTTTTCCTGCTTCTTCCATCCCCCTCCCCAACCCCACCCAGCCCGCTACTGGGAATGGAGAACGATGAAGTCAGAAATAGATGAAAAAAGTGCAAGAAAAGTAAGAAACCCAAAATGACAGTTATGCAAAAAGGATAGGGCCTTTCGACTCCTAATTTGCATGTTCAGGTCAACTCAGGTTTCTGGGATTCATTCAGAGCTGAGGCAGGGGGAGCTCGGGCCACCGGGTACCACACAGCCCTTGACATGACTCTGCCTGTAGCAGGTGCCCTGCTCTGTCATCTCGGCTTCTGCTGGTTTCGAACCCAGATGTTCCCTAAATCCTCAGTTCTTAGAAGGAGTTTGTATTGGCGTGTTCTTACGTGGTGCCCTCCTGCATCGCACAGGCCCTCCTCAGAATTCGTCTTAGGTGTTTCTTGCCAGTTCCTCTTCGTGGGTCTTGAGTCCAGCCCCTGAACTCTGACAAGACACTGGAATAATCCTGTCCGACTGTCAGCATCCCTGCTGATGAGTGTCAAGCCCCAAGAAACAACAATACGCACGTGATGAATTATTTTCAACCTCTGCTGAGCTTGCGGTTCTCCACAAAAGTTTTTTTCCTTGTCATTAGTGCCTTTTTCTCCCATTCCCCACAAACACTAACTCAAATCACTTCTGCAGGGCAAGAGGCCTCTAAAACTCAGAACACATTTGGTTCTTATTTTAACAAGAAATCAGGCCATCTGGTAAGGACATTCTCGGCTTCTGTCTTCCCTACCTCTCATTTCATTCCCACCGTAATCCATGGGTATTAGTTTCCCGAGGCTGCTGTGAGAAATTATCACAAAATCAATGGCTTAAAACAGCAGAAATTTATTCTCCTGCAGTTCTGGAGGCCAGAAGTCTGAAATTAAGGTATCGCCAGTGCCAGGCTGCCCACAAAGGCCCTATGGGAGGGAGCCCCTGTTTGCCTCTTCTGGCTTCTAGTGGTTTCTGTCTTCCTTGGCTTGTGGCCACGTCTCTCCAGTATCTGCCCCTGTCTTCGTACTTCCCTCTCCTCTGCATGTCTGGGTGGAATCTCCCTCTGCTTCTCCCACGAAGACACTTGCGATGGCATTTAGGGTTTGCTTGGCTAATCCAGGGTTATCTCCCCATCCCGAGATCCTTAACTTAGTTACATCTGCAAAGACTCTTTTTCTGAATAAGGTAACATCACGGGTTCCAAGGAATTTGACACGACTATCTTTTGGGGGCTAATTTAAAGCATTCTACACCACGTTTTTCCTTGTTTCTTCTATCTCAGAGGAAGAACCACCGTCTCCTCGTTATCCTTTACTCTTGATCTCATCCTTCCTTAGTTTGGTTCTCCTGAAAGCAAAGCCCGAGACAAGGACTTGATTATTTGGGAGCTGGTCTGAGAGATGAGGAATGACAAAACGGAACGTGTAAGACAGAAAGGGGGAAAGGTCGATATGGGTTTGCTTTGTCCCGGCATCTGCAGTGGAGGCTCGGTCAGCTCTTGTGAGCGTCACGTACCCAATTCTGTTAACCGCACTGTTTGTCCATTGGTGTTAACTTGTAAGAATTCTTTATATATTTTTGATACACGTACTTTGAAAGATTTAAGTACTGAAAATATCTTCTCCCATTCTCTGGCCTGCCTTTTCATCTACTACCCATCGTCTGGGCCAAAGAGCTCTCTCTTCAATGGCATTTCTTGTTCATATTCAGAGTTTTCCTTTAAAAAGTTTTAATATTTGTCCTATAATATTCCCATCATTTCCATTTTATTTTTTCAATAAATAAATCTTAATTTTTTTGTTTCCTAAAATATTTTCTGTTATGAGCACATTTGTTTCAACGCATTAGTTCCACCTACATTAATTACCTGCAGGGTTTCACTAGGACCTCCTGGCTTTCTCTCACATAAAGATAACGTACAGAAATAGTCTCTGTGGCTTCTTTTCTTGGTATTCTGATAATAAGACTATTTTTTTTGCCAGACTTTCCAATCATCTGTTCAGAAAAATGGTCTTACTGCATATGGCCTGCATACATGCAAGCATTCAATTTTATTTAATTTGGTGCAAATATGAATAAGACAGATCATGTCCTGAAAGAATTTACTATGTAGGAGCGAGAGTAAAACAAATAGACAAATCACAACGAACCCATGGTAGGGTAGATTCAGAAAACAAGAAGAGAAAGGAAAGTACAAACGAAATGCCTAGTACACAATGTCTCATAGAATATTGCCTGGGCTGAAGTGCAGTTATAGTTGAAACTATTAATTTGTTTGTATCTTGGTAGTGGGTCTTAGAGCAGAGATAGGGAGAAGGTGACTGGTTAAGTGAATTTATGGATAAATACCTTTTCCTGGCCTTGGTTTAGAGAATGATACAGAAAAAACAAACAAACAAACCAAAAACAAGAATGGGGAAGATGGATGACAGTAGAGCTTTTGTTGGTGTCTGTGCTGTCTGTGGTCTGCCTTTAACTCCACCAGCATTGGTCACAAATCAGGTCACATGGACACTCCCATGCCAAATCCCAACAGCTCTGAGTCACTGCCTATTTATTATTAATAGAAAAATTCTAGTCTTTTCTAATGAGTCCTCTCCCTAAATATTTTTGAGGTTCTCTGGGGACATTTCTGTGTTCCTGATTCAGGCCTCCTTGTGTATTGATTGCTACCAAATGCTGGGGAACTCAGATATCGTTATCAACACTGCAGTTTCTAGCCCCAAATCCCACCTTGCTTGTTCCTCTGCCTCAAGTCCTGCTGCAGATGGTGGGGGATGATGGTCATTTAAGGCTCCAGTAGATGCCCAGAAATTTGGATCTTTCTAAACCATTTAGTCAAGTGATCTGATCCCAACAAACTCTTTCTCTGATGTTGCTGAGCTACACTCTCATTAACCCTGGATGTATTTTTACTGCATTATTCCCATGCTCTAGACTGACAGATGTGTTCCACTGAAAATTGGAATTTATGTCCACACATACATGTGTTTGCTTAGTTGATATAGGAGGGGTTCCCGTGTCAGTTGGGCCCAATTTCCCTTCAGCAATCTAGACTGTTGCTAAATCCAGATCACTCGTTCCTATTTCCACTTTTATGGAGATGATACTAACTCTTTTCATATATATATATATCAGTTTATCCTCAGGGAAAACCTTGGGCACCCAATTCATATTTTTAATGAGTGAACTAATGAATTGGATTCTCCTCAGTGACTTCAATTTCATTTCTTTTTATTTGATCTATGTTGGGATGAACTTAATCTAAAATATCTGTAATATTCAGAGTGAGATGCTGTAGGTTAAGACCTTGTAGGTTTTCTTTCATAAAGCTCCCTAAATGTTTATAATTAATAGATGCAAATAGGTGGATGGGGTTGACTGCATGGCCTCTTCCATGGCCAACATCTGTATGAGACACAGATGTGGGTGACCGGCTCAAAACAGGCCACATCTGTGTAAAACTCCTGTCCTCTGGAGGTGGCTAAATGATCCAAGGTTCATTCTTATGACCTAAACTAAGACAAGTGGAGTCTACCTTTCAGGTTTTTGAAAATCTTGTGGAGATACACAAAGACCGAAGGTCATTGAAATTGAGTCACCATATAGCAGAAGTTGCTGCCACGGTCCCTAGAACTGCCCTGGTTTTTGTCATTCTGATACTTGGAGACTCCATGTTTGGTTTAATTCTAAGGGTGACCCAATATCCTTCCAATAAATCTTTTACTTATGTTAGCCAGGGCAATGTCTGTTATTTGCAACCCAAAGTATCTTGATGAATAAATCGGATGGCCCTAAATATAAGTGACAGTGTATGGAAGAGGGACATCTCACTCACCAGCCAGTAAAATTGGAATCCATGTCCTAGAGTCCAGTTAAGATGTCTTGTCAGAGAGTCATGGCTTGATAGAATTGGGTACTCAGCACGGTTCATTGGAAATCCCAAGGACTTTGATGTTAGAAGAACTAAATCTGAGTCATAGTGATTTTTTATATGAAATTTGGTCAAGTGTTAATTATAAAAATATATAAAAGATATATATATATATATAAAGAAATATAAAGTTAACATATAATTGTAAATAACATTAATAAATATTATTTTCTACTTCTATAAGTTGAAAATGCTAATACCTGAGCATAGGCTACTGTGAGAATTTAATGAGACCATAGGTTGAAAGTCCTAATATAGAACCAGCATATAGTAGTATTTGTGTAGGAATGACTTAAGATAAAGCTAGAAGACAAACTGGAGCTACACCTTGGAGAGCCTTAAATTCCATAATGAAAAATCAGAAGTTGATTTATTTGGAAACTGGAAGGTATCGAAGGTCTTTGAGCAAGGGAGTGGTATGATTGTTGTTGTACTGATTGAAGATTAATGTGACACTGTGATAAAAGTTGGACAACTGGGAGATGGTAAATAGCAAACTCTCAGGAGATAGGATAGTAATCCATGGGTTAGCCATGAGAGCCCAAACTAGGCTGGGGGCAGAGCGCTGAGAGCAGCCTGGAAGTATTCCAGATGTGTAAAGGGGCGATGTATTGGTTCTGGGAAGAAATATTTACATTGGAAACTCTTGAAGTTCCAAGCTTCATGGCTTGGAACAAAATCAATATAATTCAGGATATAATTAAGCAAAATTTAAAAGTATACAAAAAATAACAGAAATCACACTTCAAATATTAACTATAACATTTTTACATCTTACAATATCTTAAGTTTCTAAACCATTATTATTTTGTGTGGTTCTTCATCAGCACTGAGTTATGACTAATTGCCCATCTGTATGTTAAGCAGATTGAATTCCTTTAGAATTGACTTGAAAGAAATGGTTTGGCTTTTCCTCAGACTGTATGTGCTTACCTATGTAGAACACAACCTTAAATTGTATCAAAGCTCTGCTTCAGCTCCACTTATGAGCAATTCCTTTGTATCTGAAGTACCACTAGTTGTTTCACATTAATTATCTGATTTAATTTGTGTCATCTTTATAAGCCCACTGTTTACAGTAGACACTATTGTTCTTGTTTCAAAAATAAGGAAGCAGAAGTTCCAAGAGGTAGTCATTACTCACCCCATGTAGGGACTGACTTCTTGGAGTTGCCGTCTGTTAGTTCTCCAGATTCGAGAACAAACCAACATGGTGGCCATGCCACTTCAGACAAATGAAAAATGGCTCTGAATGATTATTCTCTCTTTTTGAAACTTAGTTTTTCTTTGGAAGATTTACAACCATTCAAGGTATCTGACCAAATGCAGGGCAGGCTGTTAAAGGCAATTACTTTGAAATAAACAAAATTGAATTGAACGTAGGAGTTCTAAAATGTATTTTTGTGGTGGCAGTTATCAAACTTCTTTTTGCTACAAAGCACTGAGTCTAGGTTACAAAGATACCAGTGATATTGGTTCTCAAAGCAATGGTTGTTTATGGGTTAGAGTAAATGTGACTGACACAAAAAGCTGAAAGTATGTAATCTTGCAAAAGTGACAGGTTTTTTTTCCCTGATAAATACTTTTAAGTAATGTGCAGATTTCTTATCCCCATTGGTCTCTCTAAATAATAAACATATTCTTTATGTGTCAAGTCTGTCCAAAGATTCATCCTGAATTTGTAGCTAATAGCATGTTTTAAGGAACTTTGTGAAAAATAAATAAATGATTTAAATAACAGTCTTCTTAATTACATATTTCAAATTTATGTGTTCTAGCTGTGAATAATTTTTTACTCTCTGTATCACTTGCTTACAAAGCAAAGCAAACGTGAGGAAAAACTATGGGCTTTAGAGATAAATTTGGAGGTACCTGTCAGTATCCAAATACCCAGATGAACTCTAGTAAACTTTTGACCTTTGCTGAGCCCGTTTTATCATCTGGGAAATAGATGTTTATGGAGATGTATCCCTGGCAGACATTAGGTTCTTGATGAACCGAGTTTCCTCCCTACCTCAGTGACTTTCTTGCCTCAGTGTCCCTTCCTAAGGGACTGTCCCAGTCCGAGTTTCTAACCACTGCATTCACTTTGGGCCTTTTATATTTTTTTCTCATATTTTCTTTGGCCACATTCATTCTTGGGAGAGATTTTCACATAATTTGAATTCGATTCTGAAGATATTTATGTGAATTATTTTAGTAATAAAAAACACCAGCCCAGAAGCAGCCCTCATGGTCCTTCCCAAGTCATTAACTCCCACAAAGGTAACCACTATGAAATCATTAAAACTTCTACGGCCACAGGTTTGAGAAAGGGAGTGATATGATTGTTGTACTGTTTGAAGACTAACATGACACCATGATAAAAGTTGGACAATTGGAGACTATCATATATATGAGTCAGTTGAATGAATATTCTCCAATGAATATGTGCTTTCTACTGATGTTGGTGGATTTTTCCCCATTCTTGACTATGAGGAATAATATTTTTATACACATTATAGAATTATTCAATGATTAAAAGAGTGGGATCTGGAGATCTGTTGCTTAATTTCAAATCCCAATTCCATATATAATGTATGTGATTCTAGACAAGTTATTTAGCTATTTTTGCTTCAGTTCCTTCACCTGTAAAATGGGTAATATATCTACAACATTGATTAATCTGAGCATTTATTATATTAAGCAATGCAAAGCCCCTGGAAGAATGCCTAGCACATGGTTTTTCAATATCTATGTTTTCCATTTATTTTTGCCTTAGAATGTATATTTATTATTAATGTTGCCATTCCTATATATGTTATTTTTATTTCTGTAGTATGCTTTTGTCTACACCTTCCCTTCAATCACTTTGTTAGTTTTTTCCTTGTAATTTTGCTAGAATATGTACATATACAAGTTTCTCTGAATAAGTTTGTGGATAGTAAACTTTTTAAGTTCCTGACTGTCTGAAATCATCTCTGTAGTCAGTGCCATCAAATTTGAAGGTAGTTTGGATGTACATTTCTAAGTTCTAATGGGCATTTTTCTTCAGAACTTTGTTATCCTTTTGTTAATTATCTGGTGGTCTGTCCCATTTGCTACTTCTCCCAGAGCCCACCAGCTATTGTCTTAGCACTATCCAGAGTTCTTCCAAGCTCTCAGCCTTGGAGCCTCTCTCCAAGGTGTGTGATTGCAGATGTCTCAGCTCTTTGGACCCACCCAGCAAGTCCTCACTGTGTAGGAACGCACCTT
Source organism: Varecia variegata (assembly GCA_028533085.1). NCBI lineage: Eukaryota > Metazoa > Chordata > Mammalia > Primates > Lemuridae > Varecia > Varecia variegata. Next base: position 2,288,913 of record CM052449.1, on the reverse strand, counting down.
TGTACTGCCATTGCTGTGGATTAAATTTTGTTTTCCGTATTTCAGTGGGGTTTTGTAAGTAAAGCAGGATGATATTTTGAGCAAGAAGTAAGTTGTTTTTGGACATATCCCCTAACATTTTCTTTATTTTACCCTTTATAATTGAATACTCAGAACAATGTTTGGTTTCACTCAGAGACCTGGGTCCCACACTAGCTCTGCCTCCACAATACCTGTGTGCCCTCCACCAAGCAATAGATCCCACTGTTGGTTCTCCCTCATCTCTAACAGGACTAGTTACCATGGGAGGTACAGACGCACAGAGGAAAGCAGCCAGCTGATCCATTGCCGACCACGTGTTTCCCTGTGGGCTGTGAGCAGTGGGAATGGGGCTGTGGGAACGCAGGCAGTGGAGCTGGGAAGCTTGGGATTCCGCTTCTAATCAGCACGCTCCTTGCCGTGTGACGTCGGATGTGTGATTCCAAGTCCTTGAGCCCCAATTTTTTCTCGTTTTTAAAATAAGGGGTGTGTTTATAAAACAATTAAAATCACTTAAAATCTTTATAATCCCTTGTACTTCCAACAGTTTATGTTTCTAAGCTTAACTTGAGCTGGCGCTCGTTAGCTATTATCAGTTAAAGTATGTGAGAGTGTGTGTGTGTGTGTGTGTGTGTGAGTGTGTGTGTGTGTTGTGCTATATATACATGTGAGGGCTCCTGAGGAAACTTTGTCTGCAGTGAAGATGTTATTTTTGGTGATGAAATTAAACGATTCCTTTGGAATGGATTTAGCTTTGATCTATTTATTTATGTTGGCAGAACTATCAGGAATTGTACTAAGCGGAGAGTGGGGCTGCTGAACTGTTTGAAAAGAAGCCTTTTTGCATATTTATCTCTCATCTTTCCTGGCCCTCGGGAAGTCTGAGGGCTCTGCCCAGCTCAGTTCTCCTGCTGCACAATTCCTACCCTTCCCTTCCCTGCTTTCTCCTCTCTCTGGGTCTGCATCCGCGTGCTGAGAGATTTCAAGTGCTGACTTCAGAGAGATTCTATGGGACACAATCATTAATTATATTTTCAACCATTTACAATTCTTAAAGAATTATCATTACTTCTTTAAGTAGGTAGTTATAGAAATCGCCCGTGTGCATCTCACTGTAGCTGAAAGGGATCTCCTGATCCTACTTCATGGCGAGGGAACAAGAGTGCTCCACGGTTCTCATCCTATTCATGTGCAGTTAAGGGCTGGTACCTGGACTGCTATTTACTGAAATCCCTTTGGATTGTTTTTTCATCTTCTCTGTTCTAAGCTACTTTAGAAATATCTTTATTTAACTCATATTCTGAATCTGCTAATTCTGTCACTAAAGGCTTGTATTTAATCTTTCAGTACATTTTACAATGCTTTTTCTTTCCTAATGCACCTTCTGTAGCATCCGTTTATTCATTTTTTAACTTAAAAATAACACATTTATTAAGCACTTCACACTGAGCATAGGTGAAAAAAACCACATGTGTGCCTGGTCCTACGGAGCTTCGACATTAACAAAAACACAGGAGTAAGTGCTTAGACACTCGTCTGTGTGTATAGTTACAGATTACGCTCTCAGCAGGGAGGGAAAAGAGCTGGCTGTTATGAGACAGAATAACCTAGCTGGGGAGTCACTTTATCACACAGGGCATCAGGAAGGCTTTTCTGGAGGTGACATTTAAACTGGAACCCGGAACACGAGAAGAAAACAGTCCAATGGAGAGTTACCATAGAGCATTCCACAGGGGAAGACGCTATTTCAACATTTAGGGAAGTGTCATAATTCATCTCCTGGTCAATTGGTTGTAATATTTAGGAAAACATCCTGGTATGTCCAGATGGACCATCTTGGTTGAATATGGCATGATCCTATTGGACATAGATTGAAATGGGAAAATGTGAAAAAATAACAAAGCATACTTGTTCTACACGGTAACCTGAAACTTTTGAGTTTATGAAGTAGGGAAAGAGGCGTGAAGATGAAGAAAAGGAGAGAAGAGAAACATATGAGGAGAGCTGAGGGTGGGCACATATCAATCACAGAATGTTAGCAAAAGCATGGAGAATGACAGAGAAATTCCTAAAGGAGGGAATAGCCCAACATTTTGCAGACACAGTGATGATTAATGTTGAATGTGAAATTGTTTCTTGTCCTTTGATGTAATATTCCCTTACATCTATCTGCATTTTATAAAATCTGTCAAACACATCAAACTTAGGTTTAGTGGTACTTTGAGAAGAATGAAGGAAAAGAATTAGCCTTGACACACACAGGAGCTGGGGTGATAGTAGCAGCACTCATTACTACGCCTTTGTGGGAGCTTGTGTAATAGCGAGGCCCAGGATGCAGCATGGGTGGAATAAGGAACAACTTAAGGCCTCGCAACCAAGTAATCCCTACATTTAATTGGATGGGAGCTAAGGATAATGATTTAGATACTCAAGAAAGAGGTGATTCTAGAAGCCTGGGGAATTTGGGAATATGGAGACCAGTGGTTCTCAATTGCGGGTGCTCTTGCCTTCAGAGATGTTTGTCAACCTCTGGAGCAGTTCGGTCCTCACAGTTGGGTAGAGGTTATCACTATCAGAGGTGCTACTGCCATTTCGTGAGTACAGGCCAGGGATGCTGAGCAGCAGCCTGAAATGCACACAAAAGCCCATTTTACCACCCACGAGAAAAGAACTATCTGTCCCAAAATGTCAATAGTGCCAAGGCTGGGAAATCCAGGTCTAGACTGAAGGCACTTCAGTCATACTTATTTTGTAGTCTTGTTGAAACAAAAATTAGTCTAAGAATTTATACGATCCCTATGTCAGATTCCTCTGTGATACAATTTACTGCCCACGGCATCTACACAAAACCATGTATAAAATTACATTTTTAAAACTTTTTATTAAAAACTTTCCTGCCAAGGTCCCGACAGAGATACTGGTTTGGTCCTAATGGACAAGACAGCGTGGACATTTAGATGAAATCTTTTCTCACATACAGAGATCGATTCCAAGTGGTAGTTATGTTGACAGTGTATCTGCACAGCCCATAAGAAATGACAAAAGCTGAATTTTGAAAGGTGAGCGTGCCATGCTGGAGCTCTGTGAATGAGGACATGGAGACGCATGGCAGTGCAATGTGGCGTATTTCTTGGATGAGGGAGCACAGAGGAAGGGACACTAGTGAGGAGACTATTGCAGGAAGTCTGGTGAACTTGGATGAAAATGCTCTTTGTTAATAGGAATGAAGAGGAATCTGGAAAGTGGTGGTGTTCACATAACAAGAAGTAGAATTTCTGTGACTTGGTGCACAGGGTGTGCGGCAGTGAGAATAATCCGGAATGACTCCAGGGTTTCTGGGTGGGGGAGGGGATGAGGAGACTATGGTGTTCAGTGTGCAGATAGGAAGGATGGGGAAGATTAGTTCAGAGTTGGAGAGGTAGCGTGGAAGAGATCTATAGCGTATCAGTGTTGAACTGTGTGGTAGTTGAGTGAAAAGAAGGGTCTGGAATTCCAGAGAGTTCCTTAATTTGCATGACAGATAGTGACTTGGAGGAGGACTAAACAGCGTTTTACTGACTCTCTCACTCACCCAAACAGCTATCCAGCTCACCCACATGTCAGGTTAACCTGGCATGTGTTCAGGGGTAAGAATAAGACACTTTTAACTGTCACTTTTGCTTAGTATTACTTTGGATGTTTTTCAACAGCATAGAACACAAACAGAAAACCTTCTCCTCCTTGGAAGCAGGTGCCTCAGAGACACGGCACACTTGTTAGTGCCATGCTGCCAGGACTCCACATTTTTAGGTCTCTTTTTTACTGATTACCTAGAAATTTTATAAATTTTCTCCAGGCAAACCTTCTTTTCCAGAAATGAAATTAAATACATATACTTTTTGGAAAATACAAAGTAAAAATAATAACTAATGTTGATGGAGCACCTACTGTGTGCAAAGAACCCTACTAAGAGCTTAATGCACATCGTCATATTTGATTTTGATAACCAGCCAACAAGCTAAGTATGTTTATTATTTTTTAGTTTAGGAAAGAGGCTTAAAGGAGTTAAAATGATTTGCCCGAGGCTGCAGGAGTCTGACTCTCAGAGCAAAGCCTTTTGAATAGCTTGAGCAATCATTTGATCTTAAAATGTAAGTATAGAATAATGAAAACAATGTCCTAAAGTGTCTCTAGAGGACGTCCCATCACCCTCAAAAAAAACAAAAAGAAACTCTAGAAATCACTGAAGTGTGTAGCCTATTAAAAGGTTATTTTGAGAAATAATCTCCAATTAGGTTATTTTGTTTGGGTAATGTTTGGCTAATCATTTTTATTATCTGATAGTTATCCTTTTTGTTTATATTGTAGGAGAAAAAATGATTATGACTCTTCCACTCAGTTGAGATTGAATCACAAACCGCTTTTATTCATTAGTTTTCCGAGTTTGTTCCTTTTGTTTCCTCTTGATACATGGCCCTGGAACCAAGTGACTGACTTTTTAATTCAATTCTTCCACACCATGGAATCTTCGTCAAGTACTTTGTATAGAAGAGATTCAATTAAAACTTGTTACTTAGGTGAATGAAGTTTAAAATATTCATTACTTTCAAACATAAAGAAGCACACGCACACAGACACACGTACACACACACGCACACACATGGAATGAATCCATTATGTACCTTTGGTACGCTGTAATTTCTTACCGTAAGTAGCCTTTGCAATAGAAGCCCAAGAAATTATTTACAAAGGTTGGTAACATACATGTTAATTAATAAAGTGAATAGCTTCTAAAATCTGTGACTTCATTAAAAAGTACAGCTATAGAGTATCTTCAGGTGTGCATTTGACATCAAGCTGCTAATGTCTTGCTTTGTGCTGGGCTAAAGATAGAGAAGGTTCATCTACACTTTTTTTCTACCTCGGGAAGCACAGTTAGTTATATGAAGAGAGAAGGAAGAAAATGTCAGTCAAAACAAAACAAAGCAAAACAACTCCCCCCGCCACAGAAACCTTTCCTATTATCAAATTCATGAGGGAGGAGACATTTAAAGTACATATTGCCTAAAGAGTTAAACTTCTTTTTTTTAATTTTTTTTTAAGAGACAAGGTCTTGCTTTGTCTCCCCCAGGGTGGAGTGCAGTGGCTCGATCACAGCTCACTGCAGCCTCGAACTCCTGGGCTCAAGCGATCCTCCTGCCTCAGCCTCCCGAGTAGCTGGGACTACAGGCATGCGCCACCATGCCTGGCTAATTTTTCTTTCTTTCTTTCTTTCTTTTTTGGTAGGGTCTCGCTACGCTGCCAAGGCTAGGTTAGTCTTGAAGTCCTGACCTTAAGTGATCCTCCTGCCTCAGCCTCCCAAAGTGCCAGGATTACAAGCAAGAGTCAGACTTAAAAAAATTTTTGTTTTGAAAAATGTCTGCAGACCATCTCTATTATGGATTATCATCAAAATGTTTGTCAAATCTCTATTTTTTTACGTGATTTAAGTGTGTTTTAAGGATTATGGTAAATAGACGCTGGAAGCTCACCACTAGAGATAATCTAGTGTATATATTTGTTATTAATTACCTGAGATTAATAGTGGGTAAAAGCATGATTATGAATGTTGCCAGGCTTCTAGGATTTGGGCTATATAAAAAAACAAAAAAAGAAAAAAAAAGAGTGTTGTGGAGTCACCCTTTGAGGTTGGATTGTGCTCCAAGAGACTCAACACATAGACTGACTTTCGACTGTGGACCCTTCTCCAGTCATTTTTTAGAGATCATACTAAAATTCTAGGCTCTTTAAAAAAATAATCAATATAAATAAGTAAAACCTGGAGCAGATTAGCAACTATGCTATTGGCTTGTTCTGCAGACCCTGACCATGGGACCCTATTAATTCTGGCTGCTTAACTGTAGTGTATGCGGATGAGCATAACCCGCTGATCATGGAATAGAGCGTTCACTGTCCTTATTGCTGTTGATCTTTCGTAACTGGAAGGGAAGTTATCTGTGGTTTGTAAAGATTGTTTAATATGTTTGTACAATATTGAGAATAATTAAAAATTGTTTATACAAAATGTCATCAAGATAATTTAATACAAAGTATGCATATCAAATATATAAAAGTGGCCAGTTATATTATTGCAACAAACAGCATTTTTTAGGGTTTAATGAGTATTTACCTTAAAGTGTAATCATGAGACATCAGGAAAACCAGATACAGAGTAACTGGCTAATACCAGTTAAAATAGTAACAAGTTGTTAGTGTGGTTTTAGTGTAGCATCCTCGGGTCAGACAAAACCAGAGATTTTACTCAAAATCCAGTACAATGTGATTCAAAATATACATAAAGTCTGTGGTGCTGCCAGACCAGAAAAAAAGAAGAAAAGAATCCAAAATTCCATCTGCACAGTTCAGTTTGTAGAATTGTAAATTCAGAAGCATTGTGTGAACTATTCATGGGAATATCCTCATAGTGTCTTCAAAGACAAGCCAAAAGACAGCAAAATATCCTAAAGAAAATGAAAGGAATGCAAAGTCTTAAGAAAATTAATTAAAACTGGGTAAGTAGGTGGAAGATTCAAGTCAGACGGACTAATTGGGCCAATGGATGGCTTGAACGTAGGGCGTGAGGACCGTAAAACCAAACACCCTTGTAAATATGGAGGCTGTTCAGTGACCATGTCGGCTTCAGCATTTTTCAGTTGTTTCTTGAGGGGGAAAAAGAGGAGAAGAGACGGAAGGGGAAGGGGAGAAGGGAAGAAGAGAAAGTGGGAGAAGGGGTGGGGAAGACAGAAAGAAAAGAGAAAAGAGAAAAGAAATCCCAGGCCCCTGCCAAACATTTCTCGAGTCTATGAACAGTTTGATTTCACACACATGGGCGTCCCAGCTTGCCTGGGAACTACAATGTTTTCTTAATTGGGTGAATATCTTTTATCAAAGGTTAGTATGACGAAGTAAATCAAACATACAGTGTTAGTATTTTTGTTAAAGGAAAAAAATCTATATTTTTGGTAAACTGCTTGTACTGTTTATGTTTTGAGGGTATATTATAGTATGTAACCTGTAATTTCAATTTAAAAATTTAAAGAAGAAATTAATATTTGAAATCAGATCTTAATTTGAAAATAAGAATTTAAATTTGCTGCTTGAAACAATATAGGAATAATTTAAAAATTTAACATTTACTATATTTTAAGTATAATTTTAAATAAAATAATTACTTAAGAATTTGTAAGGTTTGTTAGGAGAGTTTGAGCCAATCCTTTCGTTGGATGCACAGCACACCAACATGCTTTTGCATCTGCATTTGGAAGCTCTCAGTTAAATTACTTATAGAAATCAAACACTTAAAATTGTAAATGCAGACTAAATGTTTTGAGAAGCGAAATATAATTTTAAATTGGGTGAAATACTAGTCAAAAGTCACCTTTAGTTATTATTAAATATTTATTGAATTTATGATTAGAGAATGATTGTAAATTGACTTCATGGTTAACAGTAGCAGGACTTAAAAATACTTTCCTGCCCGACACAACTGGAAAACCAGACAAATGATATGAAACAATGGATTTCAAGACATTGGACGAAGGCAATGAAGGACAGTGATCCCTGAGAGATGGGAGACAAATGAGGAGGGCCTTTGACTGCTCCAGGATTCTTTCTGGAGGTTTCCAGGCTGTGGCTCAGGGAGCGCATCCCTGCTGTCTCCCTGAGTTGGAGGGGCACAGCTGGAAGTCCAGGGAGCCCAAAGCAGCTGAACTTTGCAGGGTAGACATAGACACAGCTAGAGCCCTGCCGAGGGACTCCCCGGGGCTTTCTGCTGAGTTCCGATCAGCACAAATGTGTGAGGAAACTATGCAAAGCTGAGAAAGACCCAGCTGAAGGGATTAAAGGGAATAATACCTGCGGCTCACACAGCTTGGGGAACAGTGCTGCTCCCAACAGCCAGAGCGGAAACCTCCCAGGACATCTACAGGCATGGGGTGGACTGCTAAGAAGTTCCCTGCACCAGTAGAGGGGAAAAATTAATCCTAGCTAAACCCTGGGCCTGCCAAACAAAGCTTAAAGCAAGACCTGAAAGGATCAGATTGTTTTCAAGTAACTTAGTGGCTTTCCATAGCAAAGCTCAAGAACTTTATAAGAACACAAACATATTCAGCATCTCAAAGATAAAATTCACAATCTCTGGTATCTGATCTAAAATGACCAAACATACAAATAAGTGAGAAATTACTAACCATAATGAGAAGAAAACTCAATCAAAACTGAATCAGAATAATGAGGGTAAAAGATTAGATGAGAAGCAAGAAAATAATAAAAGTCATTCCTGATAAAAACCCTCAGCAAATTAGAAATTGAAGGGAACATTCTCATTTCGATAAAGGATGTATTTGAAAAACCTAATAGCTAATAACCTAATTAAAAATATATAAAAGATCAAACTGAGACATCCCTAAAGATGAGATGCAGATAGCAAATAAGTATATAAAAAGATCCACACCATCCCTTAGTCACAGGGAAATGGAAATTGAAAACACAAGTAACTCCTACATGCTTATTGAAATTAGCACCAGTCTAAAATTGAGCAGATTGACCACGCTGTAGGGTGTCCCAGTTCCCCCTGGCAACTCTCTCTGTGTCCTGACTGAAAAGCAAAGAGCCTTGACCACTCTGAGACTCAAGAACCCGCAGGTTTTTCCCAAAAGCTTTGAACTCAAACCCGAGCCTTGAACATTCCCAGGCACTGATAAAGGTATTCAGGTTGTTGCTCAAAACACTGAAACGGGCCTCTGCCCTGAGCCACATTCCTTAAACCCTCCCTCATATAAACTCTATACCCTGACTCCTCACCGCAGACATTACCCACGTAGAATATCCCTTTTCTCTTGCACTAGGATGTGCCGCAGTACTCCTGTAAGTTTCCCTAATAAATTCTCTGGACACTGGCATTTAGTGCTTCTATCTTTGGAATCCCAACTGACCCCATCTTGGGACAGTTTGGGGCCCTCCCTTGAGGAAACTCCATTCTTGGGTTCAGTAGGATGAAACACACCGAGTGTTCGTAAGGATGCGAAGGAACTGGAACCATCATAACTGCTATGGGGAATGGGAATGATGCAACCACTTGGGAAAACATTTGGCAGCATCTTTAAAAATTAAAGATTTGCTCACCACATAACCCTGCTGTGACACTTTTAGGTATTTAACGAAGACAAATGAAAGCATATACACATGCAAAGGCTTGTACACAAATGTTTATATCAGCTTTATTTGTAATGGCCAAAATCTGGAAATAGCTCAAAGTCCATCAACAGGCAAATGCATAAACCATCGCGTGGTGTAGTCATACATGGAGAATTACTCAGCAATACAAAGGAATGAACTATTCAAAAGCTTTACAGATTTTTACATTTTGCAGAAATCAGTTGAGCATCCTTTAGTTCCCCTAATAATCTGATAATTTTAGCTTAAAAGTATTTCCATAGCTGCATCGCTCCATTACTTCAAGTTCTTCTCTTTAACACAGCAGGGCATGGTGGAAAGGGAAATAAATGGTTAGCAGCAGAAAATGCATAGGTTGAGTTTCTATGTTTCTCATTAGTAATTTAATACCCTTGGGAAGAAAAGAGGGCTGAGCAGTTTGCAATGAGGAGCTCGGGGATAGATAACAGTGAAGGCACAGGGAAACGTGAAGAGGAGGGCAAGCAGAAAAGAATACTGCAGTGCCAAAAGAGGGGAGCCTTGAACGTATACGGAGCCCCGATACATGGCTGTAATGGGATTTATTGTCATCTACAGTTGCCTTTTCTTTGCCAAGAAGACCAACTGAACGATAGTCACCACAATGATGTAGGAGATTTTTACTTCGGAAGTTAATAAAATTATATGTATATACTTTTTACTTTTTAATTTTGTAATCAGCTCCATGAACAAACACAAAATGACACCCCCCCCATATATGTTTCTCTGTAACTTTTTTATGCTTTGGATTCCCGGGCCAACCAGGGCTCAATGACCAGAGCATTATAATCATCCTGTTTAATTAACTCTTTTACCTTTAGAGTTGTCTCCTAGAAACCACACACTCTTTGCAGGATAACAACGCCAAGACTCACCATCCATAGCTGACCTGTGACGTCTGGGTTAGGGCCCCTGCACACGTTGCTTTCAACACAACCTGCCCCAATACACACAGCCACCTTCCCGAACCCCTTATAAAGACCCCTACCCTCCGTTGGTCGGGGAGACAGGTGGGAACAGTTCTCCCATCTGCCAAGTGACATCATCTATAATAAATTACCTTTTCTCCTTGGCAATCCTCGTCTCAGTAATTCCTTTCTGTGTGGTGAGCAGTCGGCCCTAGGCCAAAAACCCCTTGTAGGTTCAGTAACAATTTTATTTAGTTACTTTTTACAAATCTGGGATAGCAAAACATACCAATTGAGTGGGATTCTGGTGGGTTTTAATGCTCACTCTGTTTATTCTTATTCGTTTCCGAGGTCTGTATGGGAAGCACACCATTTTCGTAAATGGAGGAGCTATCTTTCAAAGTTCTGATTTTTATTCAGAGTGGTAGCTGGCAGAATGTGGATATTTCAGTTGCTTAGAGATTCTCTTTGTTGAATAAATGTTAAGTTTGTAGTGGAGACCTTGCAATCAGCTTAATTCAATGAAGGGCATTTTCTTCCTATAAAATAGTAATAAAGGTTGCTATGATAATTAATATAATGCATGTGAAGTACTTCACTTGAAACATAGTGAATGTTCAAAATAAATGTTATCTATTAAAAATATGGAGGCAAAAGGGCAAAGTGGAAAGTCACTAAGAAGCAGAAGACAGAGATATAAATGCCCAAAGTATACAAGTTTGGGAAAATCTCTTATCCCACTCAGGCTCCCTTTACTTCATGGATAAAATGGGTTTAATACCATTTCTGATGGACAGTTAGATCAGTTGGATATATTGAAGTCCTTTCCAGGCCTAAATTCTACTAAAAAAGGACTCAAAATAACAAAATGAAAAATCCTGAGAAATTAGATAAAGACATACGGGGAAAACTATGTGAAAACACCACTCATGAGCTGTACCTTAGAGGTGTTGATTCTGTTGATCCTACTGCGTTGTGATTTGCCACTCTTCCCCAAATAATGCTTTTTGAAACATTTTGTAACAAGATAGAGTTACAATAGAGACAGAAAGAGAGACAGAGCTGCACTTTGGTTGTGCAAGGAATTAAAGGAACAGAAAAAGAGAGAAGTAATGAGTTGAAGAGAACTGCTAAGCAGATTGAGTACCGAGGCGGCTGATCCAATCCTGATTCCAATTAACCTTAATTTGTTGGAGGCTCAGCAACACCAAATGAATCTAACCGGCCAATTAGCAGACCAGCAACAGGAGTTCAGCCCACCAAAGGCTGTTTATCAGCCGGACACGATGAGGGTAAAATTCTGCTAATTCCGCGGTACGTGTCAGGGCACGGCTCTGTCTTGTAGACTCCTTAACTTGGGAACCATAGAAAATACTTACTCTGAAGATACTGAGTGTGGGCATTGCGGGAAGAATGACCTGCACTTTATGTGGGGATGTTATTAGCAAATACAACTGCAGCTACTTACAAGTGAATATTAATAGGAATATTGCCTGAGCCCAGGGGATTTAGACTGTGATTAATTCTTTGCCACATACAGTTCTTAGCAAGTACTCAGCGTTCAAAAAATGCTAATGGAGATGCTTATTTCATTTCTAAACTTTACCAACTATTTCCTTAGTGAATATCCATTGCTCTTGCCAAAAGACTATTTTACTTATTAAGGTAAACATGTGCTATAGCCCATTTAAAAAATAGGATTCTGAATCACAAATCTGTTAATTTATTGAATAGTAGTATCATTTCCTTCATGGGCAGCTATCATCTGACAGTCTGTTTAAAGGTGAAATCCTTCGGTCACTATCAGAGCAAGCTGAGATGAAATCTATTTAATAGCATTATTGGTTACTAAAACTGAATTCGTCATATCCAAAATGATTACCACAAATACACAAATTATATTTGCAACACACGGTTGATCCCATGAAAATTCTGCAGAAAGTGGACTTGGGTTCATATTAGGATCGGGGGGGACCTGGTGAGTCCTAAAATGAAAATGAGAAGGAGCAGCTAATTCCAGCTCTGATAATAACTTGATGTGTAGCCTCGGGCAACTCATTTAACTTCAGGGAGCCTCCAGTTTTGTCATGGTGACAATAATGTATGCCTCCTTCCCAAATGTGTTGTGGGGATTAATTATTTAATGTTTACCAAGTGCTTTGAAGATGAAGAATAAAGACTTGATGCTAAGTTTATTACTTGGAATATATCAGGCAACTGCAATCTATTTCAGTGAGAGGAGCTTGAAGAAAGAGTGGCTGAAAGTGTGAAAAAAAAAAAAGAAGATGAAACAGCCACTTCTCAATAAATCAGAATTTTTTTTTCTGCCCTCTACTTTGTGAAGAAATGTGTTTCACAGCTAAGCATAGCAGGAATCTATTTAAAAGTTATGTCCAGAAAATGTCTCCAGGGCCAAAGTGACGTCAGTCAACTGCCACCACACCTACATCAACTGCACACTGAGTGCCTATTTTAAACGATGGCTCTCAGACAACAAGAACTTCCTACCACGAAGAAAGGCTTATGTTGAATCTACTTTTAAAGCAAGAAACTGAACAAATTTAAATTGTTGATTTGAGTGTAGTTTTAAATGAAGAAACAGAACTAATTATAAAAGATTTCCAAAAAGGGTAGAAACAAAAAAGGATTTTCTAGCTAAATTGCAAATGGAAAATCATATTGATCAGTTTACTTTCTCATGCCCATCTCTTTCCTAGGCATTGAAATGTGCGTTGAATTTACTCTAATTAGTACAGATTTGACTGTTAAAGTTCTCTAACCTATGGGGATTCTACAGGGGGCTTTACAGCAAACAAAAGTAAAAGTTAGCAATTGTTCCTTTGGTTAATTCAGGACTGAAAAAGCAGCACTCTGTTTTAGATGTTGAGGCACTATCCACAGATTGGCCAAAGCCTCTTAAAATTCTTCCTTCCTTTTATATATAAATTCCTATGCATATAAAGCATAGAGATATAAGAAAATAATGTTACAATTTTACATTAAGCAAATGAAGAAACCAACATCCTGAAATTGAATTGACTAGGCCAAGTTCTCATTGCTAATTAATGGTTAAACAAATATCCAAATATATATATATATATATATATATATATGTATAATTTTTCCTCCACACTGAATCCAATTAATTACATTCCAGTGGCTGAAAATATCAAAAATATGACAGAATGAATTTACTTATATCTGCCTGCACGCATGATGATCTTAATCCTAGGGGAACACAATGGGGCTTTTTCAAACCATTATTCACAGTAAGTTCAATACATGTAGTTCTTCTACAGAAGATTTCTGCACCTTAATCCCAAGAACTGAATGTCAAGACACCTGGTGATCTCTTTATGTCACAAGGACCAGGTGGTGCTTTTAAGATATTTAGCTCCCAACTAAAGACTGAGTCGACCTCAGGTACCATGGCAATAGGATTTAACTGCCCTTCCTTTCTGTCACTCTCTCCGCTGGGCTACCCATCTAACTGTTCCGTATCTCCCTGTTTTCTTCCTCTTTCTAGGGCACCGTTTTAGGTTGTGAAGGTTGAACTTTCTCCAATGGAGTTTTTCCTCCCCCTTCCTTTGCATCTGATCCTGGTAACAGGTAAGGGGTAGAGAAAAAAAGAGGACAACAAGATGAAAAGATGGGAAGAAAAAAAAGACAAGGACATCCTGAAAGGACAAAAGGCTTCCATATTCTTTCTCTTTGAATTAGGTACCTATTAGTGTAATAAAAATGGCTAACCGTTACGAAATCAGGCATTCTGCTAAACCCTTATCTCTTTGATCCTCGTTACTATGAAGTAGGTACTATTTTATCCCCAAATTACTTCCTCAAGACAAAAAATAAGTGTGAGAGTTACAATTTTAACTTAGATCTTTCTGACGCTAAACTATTTGATATATAATTAATTGAGATTAATTAACTTAATTAGAAATTATTTACAATTAATTATTTGAGAACACGTTATCAATGCTGAAAAGAGAGATGTGTAGAAGGAAATATGAGCGATGACGAACAATCGCTGGATGCTATCAGTTGGTAAATACTCCTTTTTTACATGTCCCCCAAAATAAAAATAAGGTTATATATTTGAAAATCTGCAAGATTTTGTTTCTTTTTGCTCAGTCCTCATGATTTCTAAAGCATTCTTTCAAGGTGCCCTTAAATATAAACACACCAAATTATGATTAATATACAATTCTAGTTGTACTTTGCACATTGATTAAATTGGATCCTCAACGTTCAGTCACTCAGATACTCTTTGGGTTCCCTCTTTTGATATCCCAGTTCTCCATTGCTCTCTTTCTCTGTGGTCGAGTAGTTTTGCATGCTGGCGTCTTATATGCGTCCGTGCTTATATTGGGACTTACATTCTAATTCTACAAGCTCAGCCTGTTCTTTTGAACCTACTCCAAGTTCAGTCTTAGAGGGATGAAATTTCAACTGTATGTCTGTGGCTTTTGTGTTTCTACTTCTTTTTAATTAAAACAGAAGCTGTACAAAGTTGGTTTCTGCATCTGAGCATTTTCGTACTTACTTTCCATTATGACAGGGAGTGACTTTTCTGAAACTTATGTTGTAAGAGTAATGCTAACATAGACCTTTCTGGCTTTTGGCCAAAAGAGAAAACCTTACTGTTTGCGGGCCACCTGAAAATCTTTCTCACTTTATGTTCACTTGCTGTATTTTTCTGTCAAACGTTCTCCTGGCTGCAGCAACCTCAGATTTAGAAATTTTCAGTTTCATATTCCATTACGTAGTCTCATAAAAGACTATAGGAATAGAATACAGCAGAGCAATAAAAATATTTTAGATATGTTTGTTGGCCTGGTCTCTGTTCAATTTTAAGTACCTATAGAATCTTAGATATAGCTATGTCATCTATAGTATATTTCCACTCTGTTACAGTAATGACAATAATACTTCTAATTAATAATTCTATAACATTTTAAGCTAACTGAATAATGTATATTATATCATTTACTCTTCAATAATCTTTTGGGTTTAGTATTATCTACATTTAATGATAACATAATGAAGAAGAAAGGCTCAAAAAATCATAGCTGTTGATATAGTAATAATGAGAATATTAATAATGGCAATAACAATAGTAATTAATTTCATGCTTATTGTGAGCCAATCTCACAGCAATTATGAGCCAATCCCACAAAAATTATATGACATACATTTATTATTGATCCTATTTTCCAGTGGAGTAAATGAAGTTCTGAAAGTCCAAGATCACATAGATATTAATTCATAAAACCAGATTCAAATGGCGATCTTTCTGCCATGGTATAAAAGTTACTCAAATGTAGGTTTTTTGACTTCCAATTTTCATCTGCTGTTTGTATTGCAGACGTGATTTATTGCCGCTACTGCGGGTCACCTTTCCTGTGTGTTTATCGTCTCCTCTTCCAAGTAAGACCTTTAGGTCCCTGAAGGCAGAAACTGCCCCATTCACCTTGTATCTTCAGAGTTCCTAAATTGTTATCACTAATAGTCTTAACCAGTATGATTTCAGGCACTTTGGGAAAATCCAGTGAAAACAGTGAAGATCTTATCACCTTATAGTAGCTGAAATCAAGTCATACAGGTAAAGAATGATAATATTAACTGAAGTCACTGCCACTGTAGACATCAGATGATGGATTCTGCAGTGGTTAATTTTATGTGTCAACCTGACTGGGCCATAGGGGCACAGATACTTGGTCGAACGTTCTGGGTGTGTCTGTGAGGGTGTGTTTGGGTGAGATCACATTTCAATCAGCAGACTGAGTAAAGCAGATGGCCCTTCCTAACATGGGTAACCCTAATCCAATCAGTTCCAGGCCTGACTAGAACAAAAAGGCTGACCCTTCCACAAGAAGCAGGGAACTCATCCTGCTGGACTGCCTGAGCTGGGATCTGAACTGAAAAGTTGATTTTTCTTGGATCTCAAACATAATGGCTTTCAGACTGAAACTACACATCCACTCTTTTGCATCTCCGGCTTGGTGGCTGAAGATTTCGGACTTCTCAGCATCTGTAATCACATGAGCCAATTGCAGTTCTGTTTCTCTGGAGAACCCTGAGTAATACAGGTTCCTCTGACAAGCATTAATTAAGCACTGACTCTGTGCAAGCCCTGACTTCCCGCATATCTAGTGAGTGCGTGCTATGTGTAGGATTTGTGTTAGGATCTGGAGAAACAAACAGGCAAAAGACATCCTCTCTGCTCTCAAAGGATATTAGAAACCAAGTCAAGGCCACAGAACATACACGTAAACAGAGCACAGGACATATGCGGAATGCCAAACAAGTAAACCTGTAGTAAATACTGTTCGGAAGTCAACGGGATGGCGCCTGCTTCCTGGATCGCGTGGCCATCCATCCAGCCTAACAGGGGTGATCAGTTTATGCCTCTTAACTATTATTTATAGCACCATTTCACTATCAACGGTGTTCCGGTGAGACAATAAACGTTAAGGTCACCTAGAAGAAAAGGTTTCTTTAAAAGGTGAATCGTGGGCCATGTCTTAAAGGAAGTAACAGACATGAATCACCGATCTGGTATTTTGAAATGCGTCTTTTATCATTTCCTTAAATTCGCAGTCATGAATTGCTGCAGTCCTGCTGTCTTCCCTGCCTTCGTTCTGGAGAGTCCTATGAGAAAATAAGACATATGTTACAAGAAGGGAACAGAATGTTCCATTGATGTCTCGGCTGTCCTTCTTCGGAGGATGACAGTTCAAGTTCAGTGTCACTGTGCCCGCGTGTGTGGCGGGAAGACGTGGTGTCATAAACCCCTTGGTTAATAGTTGCTAAAGCAATTACTTGCTAGGAATTAATATTAACTGGAGTAAATTAGGTAAAAAGTCACATATTTAACTTTCATTCACTCAAAATAATTGCCTGCTAAATTAAAATTGGCTCACATTGGAGAAGATAATACAAAATGTCTTGAGTGGACATATTTGAATGCTTATCAACACAGATGGAAATGGAGAGCATTTGGAGAATGCTAATAAAACATTAAAGGATATTTTCCCTGAAAATCATGTTCAACTTTTCAAAGCAATATAAAGATGCACCCCCTAGCAACTAACTCCACACCCTCTGAGCTGGCTTCTGCATTAGTGTTCAACAAGATCAGAATTTTTAATGTGAAAAAGAAGCACTGGTGATAGATACATGTTGTTCATGCAGGGAAAGACGGGTGTTACAGTCTTTAGGAGCAAATTTATATAAATTAAAAATTTAGATTTATGTAAGCACTTAAAAACTACTTGTTGAATTAACTTGATGGCATTGTATGTTTTTAATGACTAAACTATGGGCAAAAATAGATACGAGTAGTGACTGATTTCTAAAATAAATCCCTAGGAATTTTCTATGCATATTTGAATTTTGGTCCTGTGAACTCTACTTTTGAGTCATACGCTTATACCTACTCATCATAGATGCATGATAACCAAATGGATATACAGAAGCTAGTTAGGAAGATCTGAGACTTCCTCTTTAGCAGAATAGGTAAAGAGTGCTTAATGGAGACAAGTCATGACCTATCAGTGCTCAAATAAACAGTCTAGAGACTACTTATTTACACTCTTTTCAGTCACCCAGCCTGCTTTTGTAACAATGGGGAAGCTGAAAGCCAAAAGTCCTAGGTTATAGTACCAGTCCTGCCATTGAGATGCTGTGTGATATTAGGCAAATTATTTAACCTCTCTGAATCTCAGTGTGCTCATCTAAACATATCAGTGAGGTTGACAGTTGTTCTAAGGATCTTCACAGCTTTCGCAAATTGTATGATTGTGGGAATTTTTGGAATCTAGACACTGTGTGAATGAACAACAGATAAGTAGTATCTGTGACATCTTTCAGTAATGTAGAGTTGAAGAAAATAAAACAGAGATGTGTACTTCACATATTCAAATGCAAATTTATATTTAAAAGCTCTTGGAAAATATGAGAATGTAATTTTCCTATTAATAGTTTCTTAGTTCTTAATATTTGTTACTTAGAAACCCAGGAATGTTAAAAAAAAAGATTCTAGCAAGAAACAAATAAGACTTAGAGTAAGAAGTTAGAGGCTATAACTAGGGTAATTTACTTTTCCATATTATGAGGATAAAATAAATTATAATAATGAATTAATGTGAAAATCTTGTCCTAGGATAAACCTACTAGGTGAATAATATAATACATAATTCAACCTGCAGGTCATCATGAAGAAATATCATGACAGTGTATCACGAAGAAATATAGCAGAGAATTTCCAAATATCCACATCACTTTGTGCTATCATGGTGTATTATGTAACAGTAACTTTTGGCCTTTCTTGGGATTGAAAACCTCTTTTGATAATCTGATCAAAATTACTGATCAGCGCATTAATTCGTTTTTGGTAGATTATGCTATGTAACAAAAAAATCCCACATTTTAGGGACTAACAGCACACAAAAAAATTTAGTTTGTGCTCCAATTTCATAGTCTGGGTGCACTGTGATTGTGCTCCAGGCTGGTAACTGATGGCAAGTCTGTGTCAACACGCATTTTCATCTCAGTAAGTCGTCTGGAGGATCTGCCCTTACCTGGGTGCTGCGGACTGAATGTTTGTGTGCCCACAAAACTCATATGTTGAAACATAACCTCCGATATGATGGTATTTGGAGGTGGAACATTTAGGAGGTTATTAGGTCATGGAGGTTGAAGCCCTCATGAGTGGGATTAGTTCCCTTGTAATAGAGGCTCCAGAAAGCTCCTTTGCCCTTTCTGCCATGTGACGACTCAGTGACATGATGGTACCCGTGAAGCAGGAAGTGGCCTTTGCCAGACACAGAATCTGTCAACACTTTGATATTGGACTTCCCAGCCTCCAAAACTGTGAGAAATAAACTTCTGTTGTTCACAAGCCACCTTGCCTATGATATTCTGTTATGGCAGCCTGAGTGGACTAAGACGCTGGGATGCGTTATTCTCAGAGCACAGGATGGGAGCATGAGATAGTCTGAACTAGACCCTCGAAAAACATTTTAAAGCTTCTGTTTGAAGATGATCAACATCAGATTCACTTGTATACATCATTTTCAAGGACTTATCACAGGGTCAAGCCTAAAAATCAATAAGGTAAGGAGATAGGGGGAGGCCTGTCCAGAAAGTATCCAGCCATTGTTAATATAACAAGAACAGTTGGCATGACATCGATGTCACCTGGCAGCCAAGGAGAGTGGACTGGGATGTGCCTGTGTGAACAATGACAATGTCACTGTACTAGTCAGTGGGGCGCTAGATGCCACTGAGTGAGCACATGCACTGTGTGGATGTCACATTCAAAATGACTGAGTGAGCAGAGGAACAAATCTGCATCGAATTTTGCATTAAGCTTGAACATTCCTCCGTGGAAACTATTCCGATGATTCAGAAGGCTTTCAGGGACAATGCGATGAGTGCGGCGCAAATAAAATGTGGCACAAACACTTCAAAGATGGTCAAGAATCTGTTGAAAGTGATGCATGTTCTGGAAGGCCTCCAACAGCACAACACCTGGCAATGTTGAACGTGTGTGGGTTAGGTTAAGAGATGCAGGGAGAACTGCGTGAGGTCCCAGGGCACCTACTTAGAAGGGGACTGAGGCGTCATTGTCCTATGCACGATGTTTCTTGTATCTTTATCGTCTTCAATAAATGTCTCCCTTTTTCCTATTACATGGCTGGATACTTTCCAGGCAGACCTTGTACACGCTTCCTACATTATTCACTGGCAAGTCTCATGACAACGGGCAGGTATTACCATACTATTATGGATGGGGGTCGGGTTGCAAATATTGGGAACAATCATCTAGTCTACCACCATCTCCACAAGAAAATATAACTGCAACCATATATTCAAAATTTCTAGGCGTTCCAAGCCATAGGTCCTTGGCAATAGCAAGGCAATGCTTTCTATTGGAACAGCTCAATGTGTTTGGCAAATGGTCTTGAAAAAAATTACATCAGATAGCACTCCCCAAAAGATAAACTCCTCCCCCACCCGCCCCCGGGCTTACTGACTTACTGAATTACTGCGTTTGTGAACATCTCCATGGAAACATTGCTTCTTCCCATAAGATCTCAAGATGTACAGTGGGGAAAGGACTGATAATTGGGTCTACTTGAAAAATTCTTGAGAAGTAATGATAATTAATTTAAAAATTAAGATAGTTAGAAGGTGAGTTTTGACTACTTTGTTCATATTGTTTTTCTAGTAAACATGAAAAGTGCCACACTAATTAGCAGGTTAGCATGATCTGACAGAACTTGGATTAGTCTAACTGATCCAAGAACTTGGATCACGTCTCACTAACTTTAAAGCTAGCAAAACTTTTCTTTTTAAATCATGTTATGCTCTTTGAAGAGAGTAATGGAGTGATCCTACGCAGTTGAAGGATCCAAGAGCTGAATATTTTGAGAACCCAACAACAGTGATTCCTGTTAATAGTGGTCATAGCTAGAGTTAAAATTTTAAAATTTCCAGAAGACCAGAAGACAACCAGTGCTTGGACAGTACCAGGCCATACTTCTACATGAAGTAGAGTTTACCAACTAGGCTTACTGTGTTCTTTACGAGGTTGTATCTATACTATGCCGTGCAAATTGAAAAATGACTATTTCGTAGATACAAAAGTCAAAATAGGCCTGACTTGTAGAAATAGGAAGAAAGACAGATTTTTACTTAATATTATCATTTCTAATGTATTAACTTAAGTAACAATTGTTTGCTTTTCCTGGTTAGGAATGATCTTACCATTTTCCAAAAAGCATTATTTTATTAACTGGGTGGGTGCTGTGTGATGACTTCTTAAACCACTTTCACTACTGAGATTGTGTCTCAGAATTCCTTCTTCCCTCCTCCTTCCCTCCCTCCCTTTATTCCTTTCTTCTTCCCCTCCCCCATTTCTTTCTTTCTTTTATTTGACTCTTTAAAAACTTAAAGCACATTTTTCCCTCACTGAATATATCTGTTGTTTTGGTATAATTTAATCAGATTGTTAAGGATGTGGTCCTCAAATATTCTTTTGTTTAAATGTTAAGATTTTCTCATTTCTTCTATACTAGTTGTACAAAAGGATATTTTTTTCTTAAATAATACTTTTAGAAATCTACTTTAAGTTTCTAGTTTCTTATATATTTAATCTTAAATGTATACTTTGAATATTTAATCATAGAAAAATAATTCCATTTGTTTTTAATGAATAAACATAAATAAGAAGAGAATTTACAAATCTTACTAATTTGACAATATCAGATGGGTTTTCACTTGAAGGCTAACGTGACACTTAATGCTTTACTAATACAGCTTTCATCTTGAATCATGGTGTTGTCCAGTGGACTTGATAATATTGTCAATTACTATGACTTAACCACATCTAGTCAAAAGCAAATTTCCTTATGCTAACTACATGGATTACCAATTTTGAAGAATTAGAAATCAATAAACTATACTTAATGATAAAGGATTCTGAATGTTTTTGGTGCCAAAACACTTAAGGACTTTACAATTAACACTACAAGGTTCTATAAAAACACATTCTTCTTCCTAGTTGTTTATATTCTTGAATAATGAGTTTCGATACTTTGACTAGGAATATGGACATTTTTTCTTTTAGTCTTCATTTCCAATTTTGATGTGTCTCACAACATTTTCAGCTTCCCTAGGAACTTGCTCTAAACCTAGACAACTCCTCAAATTCTGAATCATTTCCATCTTTACTCCTTGTTATAAAGTGTGGCGAGTATAATTGCCTGCATGGCCAGGCGGGTGAATGAATGTGTTTAAGGGTGACACCACAGGGAGTGTTGGAGGAGGTGAGGGATGGCAGCGAGCATGCTTGTCCTGCCCAAACGGGACAGTGACCGCTCAGTTCCACCTGCCTGCTACCATGTAGGCAAGCGGGCCCTTGTAGTCAGGGAATCATTTCAAAAGAAGCCACAAATATGGAATTTTATGTGAAATCTTCAAATAATAAATATCAACTAACAGTTCTCTCTTTTTAGCTTAGTCATACAAGCCATGGAAAATACATTTAAGGCAAAATCCAGTTGCCAATTTGAGACAGCATTTTTACACCCACATTAATATTTACTTGCCCAAAGTTCTACTATCTTAGGATTTTTTTATGATGATGTTTAAGTAATGAGATGAGCCAAGCAATCACGGCTATAATAACCTCAATGAATTATTGGGTATTTGGCCCAATAAAAATAAAGTCATGTATATTCAATTAGCCATTGAACGTAGATGCTCTGTAGTCTGAATAATAATAATTTGGAAATTTTTGGAACTAAATTAGTTACATCATATTCTTCAATATTTTCCAATCTAAAAGAATTAGTGCAAATCAATCCTTACTTTATGTGTAACTTTTTCTAGGTTTAAAAGAAAGAGGATACGGAGGCCACAGTAAGTTTCAAGAATCTTAACTATAATGTTGAATTTTGACATGACCCCTGCGCCTCCTCCACATTATTTGTCATTAACAAAGAAACACACAATAGTATAAGATTAAAATATATTAAAAATGAGAATTTTGCAGGTTCTTGAATAAATCCATTGCTAAAGACAATTT
The DNA here is from genome assembly GCA_028533085.1 of Varecia variegata. Taxonomy (NCBI): domain Eukaryota; kingdom Metazoa; phylum Chordata; class Mammalia; order Primates; family Lemuridae; genus Varecia; species Varecia variegata. The sequence goes on along the minus strand of CM052449.1, from coordinate 2,266,179 downwards.
AAATGCTGGATAAAATATAAAATTTAAAAATTTATTAATTTTTTTTCTTCTAATGTACCCATGAGTTATCAAAACTCAAAGAATGCACAGGACAGGGAACTTTGGGATCTAAGGAGAGCACGTAATCAGACTAACCTTGAAAGCATCTGTTAAACTGTTGAACTTGATTGTTCCCTTTGGGAGTTAGAGTCTTCATAACACTTTTCTTGTCTGAAGGATGCAATAACAAATATTTCTGCATGTGCATCTGCAATAAAATCTACAGTTTACACAGGGCCTGGCTGAGTTATACAGTACACAAATAAGTAAGTGGGATTAGTCAAAGTCTCACATCTGTATTCCAGGAATTGCTTCATGTTTCACATTTGGCCTTCGATTTGAATTGCAATATAGAGTTACTTATAACTCTGAATATCCTTAAGAAAATCATAAAGTGAGGAGGTATGGATTTGAAAAACAGATAACGGATGGGTATTTAGTTTTCAGAAAACGACTTTCTTTTATAAAGTAGATTACTATGCACATTTTTAATAAATAATTTTTTTATTTTAATAAATAATTTTCTCTGTCAGAGTTGAACATTTATCTAAAGATGCTGGATTACTGGACAGCAAAGAAGGAGGCAAACAATCTTAAAGAATTAGGAGTCCCAGGAAAGGCAGTCAAAAGATATTTATTGAACACTCACTTCTATTAAATAGAATGTAGATACAGGAAAAGATGTAAACATTTGTTCTCAAGAGATTTACTACATAGTTGAGTAAGAGTTAATTCAAGCAAGTTAAATAACAATATATGAAATTCATAAATAGGCAACATGAGTTAAGAGAGATGTTATTTTGAGAAACCTTGAACATGAAATGACTGAATAACTAGAATTAAGCTTAGCAGATTTTATAGATTGAGTTTTGTCTCCCCCAAATTCATATGTTGAATTCCTAACCTCCAGAACCTCAGATGTGACTATATTTGGAGCGAGGGCCTTTACAGAGGTAATTATAGTAAAGTGAGGTAACCCAGGTGGGCCCTAATCCAATATGACTGATGCCCTTACAACAAGAGGAGATTGGTTTGTGTTGGTTATCCATTTTTGCTTGCATATCATTCAGTTTTCTGATGATCCATGTTTGAAATTCTTCTTCTGTCACTTTAGTGTTCTGAGTTTGGTTAATGCCCATTGCTAGAGAGCTGGTGTTTCTCTTTGGGGGTGTGCTTTCCGTTTGATTCTTCATACTTCTGGAGTTCTTTCGCTGATTCCTTCCCATCTGGAACAGCTGCTGCTTCTTGCCTTTAGATTTTTGTTTGGATGATGACACACCCTGTCCAGTCTCTGAGCCACTAGGTGGTGTTTGTGGGTGAGATTCGACCACACCCTATACGATGAGTCAGTAGATGCAATAAGAGGGTTGCAGACTGACCTCCCTGTCAGTAGGTGGCGCTTGTGGGTGAGATTGGACCACACCCTGTATGATGAGTCAGTAGATGCAGGAAAAGGGCTGCAGAGTGACCTCCCTGGCAGTAGGTGGTGCCTGTGGGTGAGATTTGACCTCACCCTGTGTGATGAGTCAGTAGATGCAGGAAAAGGGTTGCAGAGTGACCTCCCTGTCAGTAGGTGGTGCTTGTGGATGAGATTTGACCTCACTCTATGATGAGTCAGTAGATGCAGGAAAAGGGCTGCAGAGTGACCTCCCTGTCAGTAGGTGGCGCTTGTGGGTGAGATTAAACCTTACCCTGTGTGATGGGTCTGTAGATGCAGGAAAAGGGTTGCAGAGTGACCTCCCTGTCAGTAGGTGTGGCTTGTGGGTGAGATTAAACCTCACCCTGTGTGATGGGTCTGTAGATGCAGGAAAAGGGCTGCAGAGTGACCTCCCTGTCAGTAGGTGGCGCTTGTGGGTGAGATTAAACCTCACCCTGTGTGATGGGTCAGTAGATGCAGGAAAAGGGTTGCAGAGTGACCTCCCTGTCAGTAGGTGGTGCTGGTGGGTGAGATTGGACCACACCCTGTATGATGAGTCAGTAGGTGC
>CM052449.1:2235329-2263655 GCA_028533085.1 Varecia variegata | reverse complement strand
GTGGCGCTTGCTGGGAGGAGCAGGCTGCAGTGTTGTTTTTGGGTCCTGTAACCGGCTCTCGCTCCTCTGGAGAGAGACTCTAGTGCCTCAGGGATGGGTGGGGCCCTGGGACTTCCAGGTGTGTCCTTACTCTGCACCTGAGGGCAGGTGGGGGAGTGAACCTGGGCCGGCTGGGTGGGGTGAGCTGCCCGCAAGCTGCTCAAATGCTGTTAGCAGGGGCCAAAGGTCTGTTCTCTGCTTCTGGGCAGAGCTGCCGGGGGCTGAAGTGGCCCCTCTCAATTGGAAAGTGTGAGTGTGAGGGTGGGGCTGTCCCAGACCCGCATCCTGGAGCAGCCGCCCACTGCGCATTTTCTCCGGGGCCTCCGTCCGCAGGCGGGACCTCAAGCCGCGGATCCACCCTGGCTGTCGTGGGCCAGGAGGGTCCCTGCCTGAGATCGCGGACTGGGCGGGCGCGGCGTTCCCGTGGGAGGAGGGCTGCCCCGCAGGCACACACTCAGTGGGGTCGTTCGCAAATAACCCTGCTGTGCCCCAGGGCAGGGCGATGCAGGCCTGTCCCCTGGGCCCTGGAGATCAGTCCCCGACCCTGCCAGGGAGAGGAGAGCTGGCCTCAAGCCACCCACGGTGCCCAGGCTGGATTGGAGTCTCTCCGCCGGGTCACCAGGCAAGCGGCACCCTTGTCGCTGGTCTCCACGCCGCTCGGGGGGCCTTTCTCCTCCCGGTTCTCCTCCGCAGCTTCCCGTGGAGTCTCCTGTGGTTCCGGGCGCTCTCCCTTCCGACCCCCGTCTGATCTGTGTTCGTCTGCCTGACTATTTTTTTCACTTTCTTCTAAAATCTGTCTTTCTCGCAGAGACACTCAGGCTGGCGGGTTTTCTCATCTGCCATCTTGATGGGAGATTGGGACAAGGACACACAGAGTAAAGACCACGCGAAGACATCCAAAAAAGATAGCTATGGACAAGCCAGGGATAGAGGCCTCAGAAACCAAACCTGACGACACCTTGATCTTGGACTTCTAGTCTCCAGAACTTTGAGAAAATATATTTCTGTTGTTTAAGTCACCCACCTAGGGCACTTTGTTATGGCAGCCCTAGCAAATTGACAGGGCCGCAACCGGAAACAGGACAGAGAGGCTTGACGGGAGTGAGTTGCTGGCTGTTCACCTGGAAAGAGGACTTCGTGGAGGGGATGAAGTGGAAGAAGAGACAGGATAGGTATTGTGTTTACATTGATTTAAGAGAGCATCTAATGTGAAAACAGGAAGCTAAGTTGCATTAAAATGTGTACTATTGAGGAATTGAATAATATGATTTGATTCAATTCATATTTAATTAATTGAATGCTTTGTTCATTTATTTCTATTTTTTTTGTGCTACAAACACATTAAAGCATTGATTTTTTAAAAATTCAGCTTTAGTTGAATTTTTTAGATTTTGAAATATGCATAAATGGTTGTTCCTGTCTCTTTTAGAATTCAAATCCTCACATACTGTTTAAATTAAAATAAGTCATGAGGTGAATGAAAGCTGCTGATGGTGCTACAAAAATGAAATGCACTTTGCATAGATTCTTTTTGGAGGCATAGAATAGGATTGTTATCTTGAACTTCTCTTTCCAAATTAAATATCCTAAACTTAGATAAAATACTATTAACAAGAAATCTTTTACATTGAAAAATAAAAAGAACATATGGTTAAGTATTCTTAAGTTATTTTACAATTATTTAAGTTGTAATTCTGGCATTTAATTAGACTCTGCTTCTCTGTTATCCAGGGCTCACTGAAAAAAATTAAGTTCATTCCCTGATTCATTAATATTTTAGGTTACTTGATTATTCAAAGCTTTGTCACTAAGTACAACTATTGTATTTATTAATAAAATATAATATTCTATTTTATTTCACTATTCAGTTTTGAAATGGCCCAATTAATAACAAAATAGCATCTAAGATATCTAACTTCCCTTCCATTATAGGAATCTTTTCAGCTGCCTGACTGATGAGTAATTATCCAACCTCCAATAGAAAAGCTGCAAAGATGGAATTTTCATTATATCACAGTTTAGCCTTTGGAAAACTTCTAAATCCTGAAATTTGTGTCATCAACATATGGTGAGTATCTCATGAGATGTACCGTGACTTATTCATTCTTCTCTCTCCACAGTCTATTCCTGGACAATAATGAGAGCTCAGTAACAATGTGTGCAGTTAGATCAAATTGAACAGCATTGATCTCACCTGAGATTGCCTGCCACACTTAAGTCAAGTTTTTTATCCTGAAGAAAGTTGAGCATTTCTTCATTTTCTGCAATAGCTCTAGGGATGTGTGAAAGGACTGGAGTTTCTGCTCTATTCTTCAGTGGCTTTGAGATTCTAGCCTCTTCTTAACTCAGGCCAAGTTAGAACATTTACTGATCGAGTTTTAATACCAGTCTTATAGGTGTTCAAAGTAAGTCCTGACATATTGCTTTGTTTTGGTCATTTCAGAAACAGTATTTAGGTGCCTTTCATGTCTCTTGGAGCTGGAGCACATATTTTAAAGGCACATATCAGGACGTAGTCTAGGAGAGCCATTAATGGAAATATTTCCCCTTAATTTTAATCATCAGCACAACTATTCTTGTACCAATGAAAAGGTAAATACCTTGAAAAGCTAAATACTTTGCAAAAGCATGTGAAATCCTGAAAGACCCCTGGCTCACTGCAATCCTTGTATACTTTCTGGAGAGGAAAAATAACTGGTAAGTAAGAATATTTCAAATGAGGCCTTTGAAGAAAATTCCTAGTAGATTAAAATTCTATATATCTGAGCCAAGTGAATGAAGAACTATTAAATTGATGTACAAATCAAAACACTAGTGAATCAGTAGTTAGGGGAAGAATTTAAGTCAAAGAATGATGATGACCCACATACAATCTTCAATACAAAAAAAAGAATTATGCTTAAGCATATATTTGCTCCAATGCTAGAGATGTTATTCAAACAGCTTTGGAAATTATGCTATACAGAAAAATGTGTACTAGATGGCAGTCTAAGTACCCTTTTCATTTATGTCTCAGTCTGCTTTTTGGATTGCAATCCATGACTAGGGGAGAAAAATAGTATTATTAATTACCTTGCCAAATAAATGCTTTTATTATTACTTAGTAGCATAGGGTATAAGCAATTAAACAAATGAGTTGTAATTCAAGTTTAAAATGTCGTAATGCGTCTTTTACTGGATTACCATCCAGAACTATAACTGCATCTGGTGCAAAAATATCCTCTGAGACACCCTGACACAAGTTAAAATTGTGTTTGTTAGATCCATAGTGCCCTGTCCTTTAAACAATTCATCATTGCTTACCCTCAGTGTCTTATTTAAAATAAATCAATCATAAACAGAAACTAAAAGCAAAACACATGTATATTTTATAATTTTTGAGGAAACCTCAGGACTCTAAGGATGCAAGGCAATCAGATCGCAGCCCCATCTGAGATTGTTAGTGAGTGTTTTAGTTATCTGCGTGGATTTATGCTGTCCTTCCAACTAGAACACATTGTGTTTATTATTACAATATTATGCGTATTCTCATTCTCTTTTTACAGGTTGGTTCAGAATTTTTCATTTTTATTTCTTTATGTATTTACCTTCCTTTCCAGGTTTTGTCTCTTTTCCTGAATATTACACAGAACTAAAATATATCTAAATAAAAAGCCAAAGTCATACCTTTGGAATTTTATTTTGTTTTCATTCTGCTTGATCATGATCTTGTCTTTTTATTATTTTTACAAAAGGTGTTGGAGTCATTTTCTCATACATAATCCAAGCTGGCTGTTTAAATCCCATATGCATACTTGTTTTAGAGAGATCTGCAAAGCCACAGACAGTCCCTCTAGTGCCATTTGCATAAAAGCCCCAAGGCTCCAAGCGCTGGGAAGTTGGGAATACTGGAAACCAAGTTGCTCAGGCTATTGAAGAAACTGTGAGCGAGGAGGAAAGTTACACCTTAAAGTCTGGATCTGAGAAGACAGTAACAATAATAGCCAACACTTCTTTTGAACTTAATAAATGCCAAACACTGCAATAAGCTCATTACGTGGATTCTTTCATTCAACATTTAATCTTTTGAGGTAGGTGGTACTATTGATTTAGTTTGTAAATCAATAAACTGAGGTTCAGCTTAGTTAAATAACTGCCTAATGTTGGAAAGGTAGTGAGTTCTGGAGGCAGTTTGAAGCTAAACGGTCCAGCTGCAGACTCTAAACCACACCAAAGATTTTAACCACAAAACTATGCTGTTGGAGTGTAAATGACAGGATTCAAAGCCCTCTGAGATTCCAGGTAGAGATGATGCTTGAAATTAGTTTCAGTAGCCACATTATGGTTCCTGATAGTCCGTTCTCAAATAGGGACCAGAGATTCATGTGCATTGAGGGTACAGTGGCTCAATCCCAGGGACCGCTGCTGGCAGCAGTTAGGCAAGATGACTGACCAGCAAGTTGGCAACTTTCAGCTTTTAACAGCAGGACACACAAGTGCCTATCAGGAAGTGAGGAAGTGATGTGTGTGTGTGTGTGTGTGTGTGTGTGTGTGTGTGTGGTTTTCTTCTCTCTTTGTAATTCCCTTTGTCTGTTACTTGTTTCTGTTCATCTTGGCTTTTGTCTTTCACAGTAGAGATGTGCCTCAGATGTCTGTTCATCTTTGACTATAAATTCACATTTAAAAGAGGAACATTAAAAAATGGATTGTGTGTTCTGAGCACATGGAAAGGACTGTGAGCTTCCTGGTGGAGTAATCTGGCAGTACTGCTTATCAGGGAAATCCCTGATGCTACTACTTTAAAGAGTTTTCTCTTGGGCTGGCCAGACTCCAAAAAAACTTTCAGTTGGCCTGGAGGACCAATTAGTTATAGCTTCTAGTTCTAGGACCCCTTTGGAATAATACATTTACTATCTACATTTCTCCTCAATTTTCTTATTTTTAGTATAGCATTCTGGCTTTCAACTCTGATCAGAGAAATTCTAATTTTCCCTCTCCTGTTAATAAATACCATTCATCTGCCTGATTGGTATGTGGATGGAGGAGTTGGGATGGAAGAAGTAGCAAATCCTTAGCCATGTAGAGGAAGAGAGGTGATCTGGGAGTCTAAACAGGCTTTCAGCTGATCTTAACAACAATTTTATTCCAACTTTCCTAAGAACCTGATATTGCCAATTCCTGAGTCATTTGTTTTTTTGTTTTTTTTTTTTGATATGGATTGCATCATTTGGGAAATTCTCAAGTTTCTTCATTATTGCATTAGGACTCAGCTTTCTTGGATCTATTAAATCAATTACTACTTTCCATCTGATTTCAGCTTCCTTCATGTTTCTTTTTGTTCTTTGGGTTTATTTCTCTTTTAAAAAACCCACTTTTTTAGTGGGATTTCAGAAAGGAGCAGAGGCTACTACTTATTTTAAACTTTCCATCTTTAACCAGGCATCACATCGTTCTATTTGCTAAAATATATTTTATTTGAATAACCATTAAAGATAAATCATGCCACTGTATCTTATTTTTCCTTTTATTAACTTGGGATACATTTTTTATTGTTTGTTAAAACTACATTAAAGTATTATAAGCATTTCCTCTCAAATTATTTGGGTATATTTATCATATCTAGCATTTTCTTTTTAAATGGAGATTCCACATCTCTTAAAATTTTCCATTTGTTCACCCATGGTGTACACTTTTTCTACAGACCTTTTGGGATTTTATTGTATTTAATTATAGTCCATCTGTGCCATCTCTGCATCTGCTTTCATTGACTCTTTCCTCTCTTGTTCGTGGATCACGTTTTCTTGCCTTTGTTGTTGTCGTTCCATGCTTTATTTTTTTAAAGGATGGAACAGACATAAATATCTTCTCTCCTACAAAAGGCTTAGCACTTTTTGGAGTTATTTTAGTTAAGGTTCTTTGTGTCATCAACTCTTCAGTGAATTTTCTAAAATGATGATTTTTGTAGGCAGTCATTTCTTAAAACTTTTTGCATCCAAATGGGGTCATGACCCTTGTAAAATATTCTGAAAAAGTGGATTTTGTGTGAAACATGTATCATGTACATATGTTCAACTTGAAGACGGTGATGACTGCAGCCTTTGTAACTTGGGGGATGGGATGGGATGAAATAGGCAAATAATTGATCAATGTTAGATTAGCAAACTGTTCCACAGTAACAACATGAATGTCTACAGAAGTTTGAAAGAATGTTACACCAAAAGTATAGATTGTAAAACAATTTGACAGGGAGTATTTGGCACTACAGACACAAGCAATTTGTGCTTCTCCTCACAGGAGTACATGTTTGTAAAGATTTGCTCCAGGCTTTCAATATTATAAACAGCATTTGGAGTTCTTGATTTTACCCCGTTCGTAAGTATCAGAGAAGGACTGTTGTTGGTTTGAATCCTATAGGGAAAAATTCTAAAAAGATTAAAAAAAACCTAGGCATAAATATTTATTTTTTAAAAATAACATTTTTAATATTGAAAATCCTGAGTCAGAAAGAAATTACAGTATCTATGAATCATGTGTATATCATTCTTTGATCACAGCCCAAATAATGGCCTAAGTTCTTTTCGAATGCATCAGCAATATATGTGAACTTGGAATTAAAATAAGAGAACTTAACATAATTACATACTTCAGCTAGTTCAGCGAGCAGAAATTGTTGGCACCATCTTGCCAGATTTCCCAAACCGAAGCTGCCATGTTTTGTATTATGAGCAGTTCAGCAGCTTTGTGCGTCTGTCCCTCCCCTCCGATTTAATTAGACTGTCTGTTGCAGACAAATCAGACTGTGGCTTTTTTTTTCCCACCCAACTGCTATAAATGCCAAGTCAAAATATGAATAAGAGCAAAACAAGATGTTCTGCAAACACATGCCACTTTATTGGGCAGAAACCTGGTAGGTGGATCTGCTCTCCCTCTCCATCAGACGAGAGAGGCCTGGAGAGCGAGGTTATAAAAGGGTCAGATTGATGCTGTTGCCTTTGTCGGCTCCAGTAGAGCAGGGGCTCGATTCTTCCCCCAGAGTAATCTTGTTCTGACACTGCAGCCAACGCAGATTTATGATTCCACATTCTCCTACTGCAAAGGGAGTGGGAATCACAGCAGAGGAAACCCAAGAGACAAGTAAGCTGGAGATTCTTGTAGACATTTATAGCCTTGTACACTTTGTATTCCTGTGGATGGTTTGCACCATTAGGCCCTAGTAGGTCACTATCATGTCACATTCTGGTCATTTTAATAATCTGTAATAAGGTTGAAACATTGTTGCTCTTGCAGCATGAGAATGCTATCTACAGGCAGCAATTAGTTGCATTCCATGGAGGATAATAGCTGAATCGTACGGGATGCCTTTCTCTAGATTGCCCCAGTCGCAGAGTGATCCACAGAAAAAATTGGGTCCTAATAAAGTTAAGGGGTCATAGAAGCAGTAACACAAAGGTGAAGCAATAAAGCAAAAAAGCTCTCAACAGGTAAGCAGAAAGTGGTGAGATGTGGCAGGTAGGTGGGTGATTGGGAGCAAGAGCCAGGACAAGGCACCGTTGTGAGCACAGTTTAAATGAGGTCAGGCCGATGAAGTTCAACGATGCAGGATGGCCGTGAACACTGTTATTTAGTACCTATGCCTGCAAAAAGATGCCCTTTTCCATTTGACTCTACTAAGAAGCCCCGTAAAACTGGGCGCCCCTTTTTGAGAACCTGAAGCTATATTTGGCTAACAAATTACCCCACTGCCCTTTTGAAATCATTTTCTCTATCAATTGTAATGGACTGCACTAAACCATCCAGACTTTTCTTATTCAGTTTCCCTTGACATGTTTATTGAAATTGAGGTTTCAGTTTACATTCATGGGAAAAATAGTAGATAATATTTTCATCCTGAAATGTACTACTTATTAGTTTGACTTTATTATATGTTAAATGCACCTGACAGGTGAGCTCTTTGCACCTGAAATATGCCTCCTTACTCTTTCTTCTTTGTATACTTCTAATCGGTGCACAATGTGGTACTTCTCTTATGAGCTTTCCCAGTTCCCAGAGATTCAGTTGTTTCATAGCAACTTTTGCAGGTAATTCTATTACAGACACTATTATTACCAAGAGGCCCTTCTCCTCCATTCACATTAAGAGTTGTAGTGCCAATATGATTCTGAGTTAATGTAAAGATAGACATCCGAGTCACCACTGGAGTCCTGGGGACTGGAAATTGCACACCCAAAGCCCAACTTAAAGGGGTAAGTCTTTTCTCCACGTACACAGGAGGAGCTCCTGTGCAGAGAAAGTATCTTCTACACCAACTTCCCATCTCACCCCTCCTCCAATCACCGTAACACACTTTGGACAAGTGTCAAGAAAGGTAAAAAGAAAGAGCTTTTGACATTTCTCCCTGGGCATTCCATCTTATTTTCTGATTTTTATTCTATGGGATCTTGGCTTCTTATCATAGGCAACATTTGGACATGTAGGATTCTACATGTTCCCAGGGGATCAGTTACTCCCAATATCTTGGAACCAAGTGTCAGGTTAAATCCACTCGTGTTCATCGTACACACATCAAAATATGAGTGTCTACCTACATAAGCCCTTCATAGGGAGAAAGGGAAAATTTTTCAACTTGAGCAAATAATTATACGTATTCAATTTGCATCATATAGGAAGTTATCAAAATTCTCTGGGTCAAAGTGAATGCAGAGTCCCATCAATGGTCCTACTCTTACATAAAGAAATGACGATGTTTAGGCAGTTCTCTGTCTAAAGGATTCTTCTAAGTTGGAAGACAGAAGAGAGCAAAGTAATTTAGTCAATATCCTCCCTTTTCCACCTGCCCTGCAATTACCCTTAATATAGTGGATTGAAATAATGTTTGTAGGCATTTTTACTGGGAATAGAGTAATTATTTAATTAATCTTTGTGGAATGAAGGAATCGATAAATCTGGACCGCAAGGACAATTGGGAAGCTTAAGATTTATGGCAGGTCCTTGAATACTATTGTTTCCTTATTATGTTGATGAGAAAAAAATTCACTCCCAGCGGGGCCACCATCTCTGTGGAGTTTGCATGTTCTCCCGTGTCTGCAAGGTTTCCTCCAGGGACTCCAGCTTCCTCCCACATCCCAAAGAGAGCAGGTCAGGCTCCTTGGCGTGTCTGATGGTCCCCATGTGTGTGTGTCAGTGTGAGTGCACCTGTGGTGGAATGGCATCCTGTCCAGGGTCGGTTCCTGCCTTGTGCCCTGAGTTGCTGGGACAGGCTCCTGGCCACCCGTGAACTGGAATGATTGAGTAAATAATTATCTTACTTGTTTGTATTAGTCTTTCCTTTATTTATTTATTTTTATTTATTTATTTTTTTTGAGACAGATTTTCACTCCATTGCCCCAGGTAGAGTGCAGTGACATCATCGTAGCTCACTGTAACCTCTAACTCCTGGGCTCAAGCAATCCTCCTACCTCAGCCTCCCAAGTAGCTGGGACTACAGATGCACCACCGGGCCTGGCTAATTTTTCTATTTTTTGTAAAGATGGGGTCTTGCTCTTGCTCAGGCTGGTCTGCAAATCCTGACCTCAAGCAATCTTCCCGCCTCAGCCTCCCAGAGTGCTAGGATGACAGGTGTGAGCCACCATGCCCAGCCTGTATTAATCTTTCTTAAATGTATGTGTAGTTCACATTTATTTCAATGTTTGATATTAAAAGTGTTTTGTTTGGCGATGTTTCTGTGACCAGAAATATGCCTTAGGAACTTACCTCTTGTTTATATCAATTAGCCTATGGTAAACTTGGTTTTCTCACAGGTCATTTCACTCAAAGCTGCAGTTTCCAAGAACCTATTGACAATGTTAAATGAGGGCTTACTGTATGATTCTTTTGTTTTATCAAGGATCTAGACAGTTATTTTCACTTTGTAGGTAGAAGGGTTCATAAATCATAAAGCTGTTAACTGGAGAACAATGAAAAGTTACAGAAGATTCTTTCTATCATTAACACTGATAACAAATGCTAGTCAAAAACTGAATTAAGAAAACCTGAATATTAATATCTCCATTTTTTGAGATAAAGGGTTTAGTTTTGCGAGGGCCATGGGCTTGATCATTAAAATCATGTGCTGAAATATTTGAGATAATTATATTATCAGAATTCTGGCACTTGTTCCCGAACAAGAAAAACAAGGCACATATGCTAGGCAATGTGCTAAAATCCAAAGTTTTGTGGCTAATTTTTGCCTTTTAAGTGTATGCCACATATTTATCATATACCACATATGCCAGAAAATTAGTCTGTAGAACCATAAATGAGAGGAGGCTTTGACACTCTTCAGGAAGTTTAGATTTATCTTAAAATCTCAATTCTTAAGAGGGAACCTCCTTTCTATAATATAAGAAGCTTTCTACCAAATTTTATACAATAGTGAAGTGATCTTTCCTTGAAGGATTGGTATTATTGGATTTCTGTGATGTAATAAAAAAGATTTAGAAAAAGGTATTACATAAGACAAATATTATTCTACTTCATAGAAGGATAAAAATATGCTGAGGATGCTGAAAGCTTAATTCTGTCTCTAGGAAGGCCCTAAAAAGAAAAGAGGGTGATGATACTGGAGAATGAACCTATTATATTATTATATTTGCCTTTAAAGCTGTCTTTCATGTGTTTACTTTAATGACATAACATGAAAAATTTTAACAATGACATTTCAGCATTGCATTTTGATAATTTCCCAGTATGTTTTTTCTCAAACTTTGTATGAATATTAGATAAAATTATGGTCTCTTTTGAAAGAGAGATTTCTGAACTTTGATTTCCCATCTCTCCTGATACCAGATTCTTCTAAATGACTTTCTTTAACACATAATTTCTCTCACTAAACTCCTACTATTTTACTAAACTCCATTGCATTTTTCAATAGTTTTTTTTTTTCTTGGATTGCCTGGTATGATCCTCCAGATTGGTATTTTTTTCCTTGCACACTTCTGAAATGGAAATGTGTGGGCATCTTAATTCTGAATCCAACTTTCTATAATGGACCACCCGACTTCAGTGCATTCTCCCTGGTGACTAACGGCGCGGACCTTTGTCCCCCCGCTCTTGCCCCTCCCTGCCCACACACGGCTCACCGCATCTGCTCATGTCCTGCATTGTCAGAGCTAAAATTTATTTACACATGAAAAAATATACATTATCGCCATTTGGAAGAGAAAATTAAAATATTTGAGGATTTAGTTTTATATCTGTTACTCAAAAATTTATAAATATAGATACTATTCTATATGCATTTTTCTCAAATGTATTATATCTTTCATGATTTTTTAGAACATTAATTTTTCTGTTCAAGATCTATTTCCCTTCTTTTAGTTTTAAGAACAGCCCTGATCACCTTCCACAGAGGTGGGTATGAGACCCAGGGTGCCCGGTCAGGGCCACCCAGGTGTTTGAGCCACACTTCAAGCAGGTCCAATCAGAACAACTGTGGAAACTGACACAGATAGGTACGTAGCAGAAATCTTATTCTGAGAGCAAAGCACTAGGGACCATTTAAGCCTAAAATTGCCATCACACAACTGTGCACCCACAGCAACAGTCAGAGAACGAAGCCCAACAAAGAAAGTAGAACTGAGAGAAAGTTTCAAAGCCTTGCTGACAGCTACTGGGTCCCTAGATTCAACCTTCCTTGAAAACTATTCCTGAACTTATCAATTACATCAGCCAATTTTTTTTTTGTTATTTAAACAGATTTCTATCCCATTTCTGTCACTAGCAACTAATATTTTAACAACCAAGATTACTCTAGTTGATAATGATGAATATAAAATAATAACAGAAGCAATAAAATTATAGAGACTTGCTTAAGGAATCATTTTCCTTCCCATCATGAAAAGAAGATTCATAGAATTAAAAAAAATTTTTTTTTGATATTTTCTGTTTTTTTCCGGAGCTGACTTTCCAGAGACATTGCCAATGAGTCCCTATAAACTAGTTAAACAGTGTGCTGTGTAAAATATTATACGTCATGCTCAACTCTTCCACAGCACGGGTATTTTTGGCACATGAACATAAAAGTTATTTATTCTTAAGTTTCACGAGGAGAGTATCAAAAAGCACGACATTTTTTAAAGGTCTCAACTCAGACTGCAGTCCTATTTTCATGGGGAAAAAAACAACAGAGGCTTAATTGTAGGTAATTTTTGAGAATATTTATATAAAATCCTCTGGTTTCTGTTTTATCATAAATGGCTGATAATATTTAATTGACAGAGAGTTAGAGCAAATTAAACGAAACAATCCATGTAAAATTAATTGTGTGCCTGACACATAGTAGGCACCCAATTATAATATTTCCATTTCTCATGGATCTTTGGGATCAGAGCCAATTTGAAGCAGAGGTATAGAACACAAGATTAACGTGTGTGTGCGTGTGTGTGTGCATGTGTGTGTTTTATGTATAATTAATGTTTGGGTCACAGCTTATCATATGATGAATGTATTTTTCCTCTGTATGATCTGTATTGTCAACTACAAACACAGAGCACTTCTACATCAAAAGGTGAAGAACACGGCATTCTTTAAGGCAGCCAAGGTATTCTCCTGCAGGGTAACATGCAGGTTTTAAACTGATTGATCCATTAGGTCCTAGGACACAGTTGAAAAGAAACAGAACAGGAAAACAAAGCTGTCGTTACACTCAAGGATGCCACGTTAAGTGCACAAAGACTGCACACTGTAAAGGCACTTAGAAACTAGCTGGTAAACGCCTTCCTCACTTCTTAATCCCTGTTACTATGATGCATCCTGTCCATTAAAACATGAAACCTGCTTTTATTGTCCAAGGAATCAAGTTCTGTCACTCCTTTCATCAAAGTTTGAAGAAGTAGAAGCGCAATATTCATCCTCTGCAAGTTCTTCTGCGCAGTCTCAGCTAGGATAGACCTGGATTCTATCGGTAGCTGCATTTTGCACTGTTTCTTCTTAGCGTAAGTAAAATTCTTTTAATGGTCTGAGAAGTTGTGCTAGTTCAGTCACAAGTGTTTGAAGGGCCTCACTTTTTAAAGAGTTCAAAGAGTTAATAAAAGACAAAAAGTATCATACCCCTAAGATTAAGATAAGAAGCCAATCATCATTTCTAAAAGCAGTTATTCCAGAAAAAAAAATGTTTGCAGAACCCAGTATCGAATGATGCCAGACACCAGGGAAGAACAACTTTCGAAGGGAGGAGATAATTTTTTGGTTGCAGCGTGATCGGGATGCCGCTCAGTCTGTCCCAGGTGTTCTAAATCCAGGACTTGCAAATTTAAACTCGTGTGGGAAAACTCGCCCAGCAAGAAGTTAATTTTGGTGCCTGCAATCACATTTCTGAGGGGATGATCCATTTATGCCCTGGCCTCCTGCTTCCAAGAGTGACACTCAGGCCTCTCACGAAGGTTAGAATTTGCAGAGGTGGCAGCTCAGTGGCCAGGTGCATCCTCCCTTGTGAGTGTGTGTTTTCAGTCCTGTGCCATGCCGGTTCGCTCCAGCGCCTCCTGCCAAGAAGCCGCTTCCTAGCAAAGTTTCCTCCCTCCATCTGGAGTCTACCAATCCAGTGCCCCCTAAAACCATGAAATAGGAAATGACTTTTTGAGTTTGTGGACACTCCTCATGATCTGCCCTCCTACAGTTTTTCTCTTGGCCCTACAAACAGAATGGAATTTGCAGCATCTGGTCCAGAGATGACAAATTATGAAACATCAAATGCAACATCAAAATGCACTTATATGTTAAAACTCCTATACTTTGAGAGATATTCCTCACTATTGAATGAAATTTTTTATTGCCTGGAGTATTCATCATAGGAAACTAGGGTATTGGGTTCGAGTCTCACTCAATCATCAGAAAGAAACCTGTGAAATCAAGTCACAGCACTTCATCTCTTTGGGACCTGGTTTGCTGATTTATGACGTGGAGTTTTCAGAGTAGCCATTTGCTGCGCTCAGATGTCGTTTATGTCATTCACACCTGGAGTGCGCTGTCACAGTTGGCATCTCTAATTCACACTCTGTAGAATCACGGAGATTTCATTCACTTACGACTGCTGCCCTTTTTATTTCTGCCACTTACGAAGCAGAGTTACAGCCATGCCTTAGCCTGATTATTGCAGAAAAATGTAACAGCTACCCATTATCTCAAGGGTCATTGAAAACAAGATGAAAGAGTGATGTGGGATTTCAATTATTCATGTGAAAAAAGAGAATTACAGATGTATAAGATCTGCACTCCGTAAACCATCGCATGGATAGAGAGGAAGACAGGGAGATTGTCCCTGTGAGAGAGGAAGCCCCCTGGAAGGCACTTGGCTCTGATGGTATCGATCTGCTTCTGTTGTTCATCATCTTTGGTGCTTGGACTCTAAAGATTTTTTTGTTTGTCTTATGTAAGGAAATAATAACGACATTTTCATTGGGATCAGTAGTTTGTTTTCTCTCAAACTTATTTGTGGGAAGGTCTTGCAGAAAGCCTGAAATTTTAAAAAATTTCTAGAGCCCAGAAGAAAGGGTTTAGTGGGATGTTTATCACACTGCCATCTTTCTTTCTCATCTTCACCTGGTTCTACTCTCTTTTTTCTCCCTAGGATATCTTTTCTCACTTAATGAATGAACCAATGAATAAATCTGAAGGTTGTAGAATGGAAATAAGAGAAAGTGAGTGGGGAAAAAGTTGATGGGGGCAAGTAGAGCTGAGATGACTGGGTATTACAAAGAAGGAAACTCTGTACACAGAAAATTTATAAGTCAGATAGGTCGATGCAAAGTACTGAAATATCCCCAGTGAAAAATGTAGCAGCAGCAGCCCTCGTTGCTGCATAGATATCCATAAAGATAACTAGAAATGGTGATCAGTGCAAGCACATTATTTAATATTTACACTTGCAATGTCGACCATGTCAGTACATGCCCCATTATTTAGCTGTCACAGAGTTGCTGAACACAAAAAGGTGAGAGAGGGTCCTCATTTCCTGCTCAGTGCTGGCTGGGGTCACTCGGCCTTATTCAGTCCATCTTTCTCTGTCCTTTCAGGAGCCAGGTTATACGCCAGCAGTGAATTAGAAAAGTTAGCAAGTGAAATGAGAGATTTCCCCTAAGCCTCTGACAGTGTTCTTTGGAATATATTTGAAAGCTTATCCTTTAATATAGTAATATTCTTTTCTCTGCAATTTCATCACCAGCACTTTTCAATTGAGTCCAATCCACACGGTCAACACAGAGGCACGCAAGGAAATAGTGTTTGCTTACCCCGTGAAGAAACTCACTGGTGTTCAGACACACACACACAAACACACACTCTCATACATGTACATACACTTTCCATGTGTTGCCAAGGGGTTCACCTGGTAGACAGTATTGCCAAGGGGTTCACCTGGTAGACAGAAGACAGAGGAATCAGATCCAGGTCCAAAATTTTGATGGAATTAAACCTTGGCTGCATATAGTAGAGTTCAGCTCACAAAACATTTGTGCACCCACCGTTATTCACAGATTTCCCTCACCCAGGAAGACCCTCCCGCTATTTTTCACCGTCTTATTCCTATCTATCTTCAGAGACCGAGTTTCCTTACAAGCCCTGCCACAGTTCCAGCCCACCCTGACACAGAAACTTATGCCATTTTTAATCAAAACTGATCATTTGCAAATACACCAGGCACGTGTTGTGATACCTAAGGAAATCTCTTTGAAATACTGCTCTGTTTCATTTTAATTTGTATAAATTGGGGCTTATTTGGTTCTTACCATGTATGTTAGTCTTTGGATAAGATGCACTGCTATAAACCAACTGTCATGTCATGAGTAATAATAGCTCGAGAACGGCGGTTTCTAATGCTGCATGTGGTGATGAACTTTGCATTTTTCACAAAGGCAGTAAAGGGGGAAAAAGAAAATATTAATAATGCAGGAAAAGGGACTGAGGCAAAGAATAAAAGCATGCTCTAGATAAAATTCAAACTTCACGTAAAGGCAGCACTCAGGAGAGCAGAGCACAGAGCTGAGAATGTGTGAAGGCAGCAGAATCGATTGTGGGTCCCAGAGAGACAGGAAGGCAGCCTCAGTGAGCAGCTGGCAGTAGGGCAGGGCTGCCAGTGCACTAACCGCCCCGCAGGCAGGGCTGGGCCAAAAGGGCCCCAGCTTCCCAGTGATGGTAAGTGATAGGAATGGCTTGAGCAGAACTTTCAGTTTACACGTGCAATCTCTTGAGTGGATGTTGGGGACATTTTTTTCCTGCTTATCTTTATTCCGCCTTATGTTAAGACCATTTGCGTAAAGGGTCTGTTTTTCATTCAGATAGCATATTTCCCAGACACACTCAGTGTAGATTCCGGCCTGTACAGCAGCACTGTCCTCGAGGAGCTAACGTGCGTCTTTAGCACAGAAGTTTATGAGCTTGAAAGTTACGGTTCCATAGAGTCGTGCCTTATTGGTCTACAACGTGATGGTGAAATCCTCAAGGTCAGCGACTATTTTCAGTCATCTTTGTACTCCCCCAAAATCTATCACAACACTTCCCATAGAGCAGACATTCAATTAATATACGCTGATTGATTTATCCTTCTTCATTCTGCATGTTTCCCATTTAGATGTTATGAATATTCAAATATCTTTTCCCAAATGATGTGACCTTGTCTTGTTAATAAAAAAATCATTAAAAGTTCAGTCACATCATTGATGTATCTTGAGTGCAATGAAAAGTCAGGCGGGTGGAACTTAACATGCACCGAAGGTTCTTTTTCACCATTGCTTCACAGTTTTGAGCGGTGTGTAAAGTTGCCTTTGAAAACATTTTCACTCCTCATTTAGATGAGCTGTGTGACATGCAGAGAGGGATGAAAAACAATCTCTGTGTGAAGTCGCCTCGGAGGGGTTCGTTCTAAATTTACCAGCCACTAATTTTCCTTTGAGCGATCGTATTTGTTCTTTGATTACACATAACCTTACTGATTTCAAAGCAAAAGAGCAGGAGATGAAAATACTTGAATCACACAGCAGCCTCAGGTGGTGCGGTTGGTGTTGAGCTGACATTCCATCTCCAAGTCTCAGAACACAGGAGACATAAGTAGACTTTGAGCAAACCTGGTGCAGCAGCAACAGCCCTTGGCAGGCAGGGCTAACTGTGGAGTAGAGGACGGTGTGTTGAGTGTGTGTGGGAGCCCTGCAGCCTGCCCAGGGAGCAGGAAGGGATGAGGTAGGAACTCCCGACTCACTGTTTCCGGGGGAAGGGTTGGTGGGGTTGCACGGGAAGTACCATGGTGGCCGTGCCTCCCAACCACCGCACAGCTCTTTGCCAAATAAGAAGAGGCTCTTCTTGCAAAAAGGAGATTAAAACTCTCGCCTCTTACTGCCTGAATCAAGAACTGTGTTCCCACAGAGCTAGTGGTGGACACAGAGCAATCCAAGAAAAGACAGAGAGTTGCAGCGTGTTCTAAAGAAAATAAAGTCTTTCTTACGAATTAACAGATAAAGATCAAACACTTAAAGTCTTATGTGGAGAAAGTACATAAAATTAATGTTTTAAGTTATTTTGCCCTATAAATATATTAGTGTTCATTTTTGGTTTTTATACTAGCTTACTTTAATTGAGTGACTAGTATATGCCAAGTGCTGAGTCGAATATTTCACAATATTATTGCTTTTATGCTTCATGACAGTCATAGGAAATATGTACAGTTAACAATCCTATTTAAAAAAGAAAAGGTGAACTGGGTCTTAGAGGATTTAGATCACTCAAGATAATACAACAAGTAACTTCACGACTGAGACTTGAAGCCAATTCTGACTAACTCCAAGTCTCATGCTTGTAATGACCTACCTGGTGTAAGGCTGGTGGCAGGCACCCCTCCCTTCCCTAATGAAAAAAACAAGAAGCCCCTCCTGTTCCTCAATACCCGCCCCAAAACTGAGACAAAGAAATTCCTTACTCCTCGCGCTGATATCTCCTGGCCGAAGACTCCCCCATCCCCCATCCCTAAGAACATATATAAACCCACTCAAACTTCTGTGCCATGTGACTTCCCGAGCCTCTCTCTCATGGGGCCGTGAACTTCGCCCCGGAGCGCCCTAATAAAGCCTCGTTGCTTACCCCTTTTCAACTCTGCTGATCTTCTTTCTCTGGCATCGGTCACCCAAAAAACCTTACACCTGGCAGATCCCTGAAGCAAGAAGCAGACGTTTTATCATGGACAGTAAACAATCTGTAGCAAAATTATGCATTACGAAGAGAATTCCGATAGGACAAAATTTCTGCTTTGATAACAAAGGACTGGAGACCTCTGTCAAGAATCAGGAATTATTGTTTATCCTTCTTCCACTAATTATATATATATAGTGTGTGTGTCTCCATTAGACACACTCGATTACAATGTATCTCAATTTAGTTTTAGTCATTCTCAAAAAAGGTCATCATCTTTACAGATTCCTGAGTTAAAAGAGACCTACCAGATATTATCATAGAAGTACACTTAGGCTAAAGGATAAAGACTTTGGTGCCCAGAGAAGGTAAATTAATTAAGCTAGCAGTTAACACCAACCTGTGCAGAATAATGCCTTCTTAACAAGGCTTCGTTTTTTGTCTTCTCCCTGGGAGTGCTGTGAGCTATACCTACAGTGTGAGCAGTAGTAGCATCGTAAACGAAGGCTGCTGTGTTTTTGTAGTTCACAGCAATTCAATTAAAAAGAAATTTTACATTCTTACCCCCGCTTGTGAAAACAAATTGCCTTCATTTTACTAAACTGAAGGTTGATGGACCTCTGATGTAAAAGTGACAATGGTAAGTTGTATCAAAGTTTTTGTATCTTGTTGCCAACGCATTGCTGACCACATTGCATTCATGCATTCACTCATGTGTTCATTCATTTAGCCATTTCACAAGAATATGTAGAAAGGCTACTGTACACAGGCATATTTTACATGCTAACAAAGAAGCGATATGCAAACAGGTGAATTCTTTGTGCTTGCAAACACGTAAACAAAAAATATCAAACAACGCCAGTAATAAGCTGAGTAAGGGGGCAGAAAGGCTACCTAGGAGGCGAGGGTGCTATTTAAAATAGGGTTTCAGGGGAGGGTTAGCTGGGGAGGTGGCACTTGAGCAGCTTTATGAATAAAACAAGGCTGCAAAGGAGCCCATCTCTGAGCTAAGAACATTCCAGGCTAAGTGAAAAAGTGTAAATACCCTGAAGTAGGGGCTTGTTAGTATATTTGCAGTTCAGTGAGGAATCTAGAGTGCTGGAACAAAGTGAGAAAACAAGAAATGAAGTTAGATTAATAACCAGGGAACAGATCATATGGAAACCTTCTATGCTGTAGATTTTGAGGGACAAGAAGTCACTGAGAGTTTTGAGTAGGATATGACAAGAATGATTTGTGTTTCAAAAAGAACATTTTCATTATTTAGAACTGATTGCACACCCTATAGGTAAGATTTCCACAACTCTGAAATTAAAGAAAAACTAACTCAATCATCACTTGTGCTTTAGAAGAGCGTTAATATCACTTTTAAATAGAATGATGTCATTGTCAGTTGCTCTACTGTTGGTGTGTTTTTCTTTCAATTTTATTGAGTGGGTCAAGGGAAAAGAAGCCAAACTCTGTAAAATAATTTAAAAGAGATTTATTCTGAGCCAAATCTGAGGCCCATGACCCGGAGCCACGCCCAAGAAGCCTTGAGCAAGTGGACTCGCTGTGGCTGGGTCACAGTTTGGTTTTATACATTTCAGGGAGACAGGGGTTACAGGTAAAGTGATAAGTCAATACGTGGGAGGCAGACATTGGTTTGGCCCGAAAAGGTGGGCCATCTCGAAGCCGGAGTAGGGGGGACAAAAACAGAAAATTGGTGCTGAGAAAGGGGCTGTTGCTATAACTAATACCTGAAAATGCAGAAGTGGCTTTGAAACTGGGGAATGGTAGAAGTTGGAACAGTTGTGAAGTGAATGGTGGAAAAAGCCTCTATTGTCATGAATGAAGCGTGAAGCCTGATTCTAGGGGGTGCTCAGACAAAGAGAATGGAAAGCCTGATATCTTAGAGATTATGTGAGTGCCCATGATCAGAATGTTGGTGAAAATCTGGGCAATAAAGGCCATTATGATGAAATCCGGGTGGAAATGAGGAACACGGTAGTGGAGACTGGAGGAAGGGTCGTCCTGGCTGTAAGTTATTAATAGCAAATGAACGTGGCTGAATCGTGTCCATGTGCTACAACTCTAATAAAGCTGGAATTTAAGGGCACTAAACTAGGATACATGGTGGAAGCAATTTCTAAGCAAAATATTGAAAGAACTATGTGGCTTCTTTTAGCCACATTAGTAAGATGTAAGGGGAGAGAAATGATTTAAAGACGGGATTTATAATTAAAAGAGAAGCTAAAGGCAAAGACTTGGAAAATCTGCAGCTGGTGTCAATCAAGAACAGAAAGGCACGCAAGGCTGCAGCCACGCGACCCTCTGATGGAGATGAGCGTGGCCAGAAGCAGGTGCGCTTCATCATGACAATGGGCACGAGACGCAGGAGGCAGCTCAGAGATCTTCGGGACTGCTCCTCCCACCTAGGACCTTGGAGACAAGCTTTCCAGAGGGGTGCCCGCGGGACTCAGTGCCTCCTGCTCCCTGCGCTCCAGGGCCGCCTCTCAGCCATCTCAGCTCCGACTGAGGGGTTCCAGGTGCAGCTTGTGCCATGCTCAGGAGGGCACACGCAGTCAGCCTTGGTGGCATCTACACAGTGCTGCTCTGCAAATGCCCAAAGCGCACGAGTTGCGGGGCAGCGCGGACTCCACCTCGATGTCACAGGACGTGGCCGAGACGCTGGGGGCCCAGCAGGAAACTTGGTGCAGGAGCAGAGCCCGCTGCAGAGTCCCCACTAGGACAATGCCCAGCGAACTGTGGGGGGTCGTTGCCACGGAAACCCCAGTGTGGAACGCCAGCCCTGGAGGGCTCCAGGCCCAGGACCCCAACCTGTGCCAGTCGCCCTGTGGGCTGAGCCCAGCGGAGCCAGGACGGGCTCCCCGAGGCCTTGGGCGCCCGACTCCCGCCTCCCTGCGCCCAGAAGGTAGGACGCGGAGTTGCAAATGATTATTCTAGAGGCTTAATGTCGTCCACTTGTTGGGTTTTGGACTTCTGTGAGACCAGTCACCCTTTCTGTTCTTTCCTGTTGCTTCCTTTTGGCAAAGAATATTGATCCCAGATCTGTTCCACACTCATATTTGGAAGTAGAGGACTTGTTTGTTTTCACAGGCTCCTAGCTGGAGGGGCATTTGCCTTGGAATGAATTTTGCCTTGAGTCTCGCCCATATCTGATGGTATGAGACTCTGCACTTTGGACTTTGGAATTGGTGCTGGAATAAGTTAAGACTTCGCAGCCATTGGGAGGGAATGAATGTATTTTGCATGTTGCAGGAACGTGAATTGTGTGGGCCAGGGGCGGAAGGCTGTGGTTTGAATGTGTCCCCCAAGGTTCATATGTTGAAAACTTGATTCTCAGTGAGGGTGTGTTGCGACCTGAGGCTTCCTGAGAGGTGTATGGATAGTAGGGACGTCACTTTCATGAATGGTTAGTGCCATCATCATGGGAGAGCGTTTGTTACCATGCAAGTGGGGTCCTTATAGAAGGAGGCGTTTGGCCCCCTCTTGTTCTCTCTCCCTCTCACCCTCTCCTTGCCCTTCCACTGTCTCCCATGGGAAGACAGAGCACGGAGGCCCCCACAGGTGTAGGGCCCCCAGTCTCGGACTTCCTGGACTTTGGAATGGTAATGGTAATGGTCTTTATAAATTACCCAGTCTCAGGGATTCTGTTACAGCAGCATAAAATAGACTAAAACACCGTCTTTTGGAAAAAATGATTTCATCATTATTTTTTCTCTTCCATTCTCTTTTTCCTTTCTTTCTGGAGAATTTCAGTAGCAAAGGAAACTCTAAAATGCATTTCCAAATTAACGTCTCTTTCTCTACTGCTCAGGGAGACTGTCCATCTTCACTGGGCTCTACTTCCCTACACCTTGCTCAAGGTAAACATGGAGCTCATCTCATGTCCTTCCCCTCCTTCAAGGGTGACATTCCTGTGCTGCCTGGCATCCACTGTCTGAAAATAGAAGCTTTATTATTGTGTCAAGTTTTATAGTTATTTGTATCAGGAGGTTAAGTCCAATGCCAGCTAGTGTGTTCTGTCCCCAAACAGAAGTTGGTATCACTAGACTATATTTTAGCAATTCTGTTATATGTGCAGTGTTCCCTTATTAATGATATTATAATGCTTATTTCTTATTGTGATAATAAAGTCTCCCTTCCATTTTGTTATTGAGCCATCTGCACTTTTCTTTTTGGCATAGAGAAGTTCTCTGTCATTTATTGTGAGATATCTTCTTCAACTATGCAGCTGCCCTTCATGTTTTCAATTTTCTCTTTTTTTGGTTGTTAATATCTTATTTGGGATTCTTGCCATCTCTTCTCAGGAAAAAAAATCACTCTATACTTTTTATTATCAAGTTCTTGTCTTGTTTTGGATTAAAATTATGCTGAAATCATTAAATAAGTTGGGATGAATTACCTCCTTTTCTTCTATACTCTGGGAGAGATTATGTAAAATTGATATTAATTATTTTTAAAATATTTAATGGAATTTTCTGTTAAAACTATCTGGGCCTGGAATTTTCTTTGTAGGAAAGTTTCAAATTATAGATTTAACTTTTATTTTTTAATAGAGGACTGTTGAGATTTTTCAATTTCCTCATTTGCCTATTATGGTAATTTTAGAATTACCATTAACATGAAAATGTTAATTCTGACTAAATTTTTAAATTTATTCTCATAAATATCCTTTTGATATTTAAATGTCTATAGGATCTGTACTATTGCATCATTTCTATTCTTCATATTATGTGTGTTGATAAATCTCTAATTTTCTTGATAAGTCTCACTAGAGATTTAACGGCATGTTAGTCTTTTCAAAGAACCTAAGTTTTGGCATTGTAGAGTCATCTCCACTTCATCTTTAATTCATATTTTAGTAGTTTATCTTCTTTGTGGCTATCTTTCTTCCACATTCTTTTGCTTTAAGTTCTCTTTAATGATAGTTGCTCTATTTTCTTTTCTCTTATTCCTAAGATACAGAGCTTTTTGGTCCTGAACCCAAGCCTGGGGTGTTTACCACAGCCTCTCATGCTCAGTGGGCTTTGGACTCCAGTCTTTGTCCTTGCCGGACACGAATCTGACAGATGCTTTTCTTGGCTTCTCAACCTCTCGGTGGTCTCCTGTTTAATTGGCACTCGCCTGGGGGAAGTGTGGCCTCAACTTCTCAGTTGACTGCCATGGCTTCCTTCCCTGCTCTCCCAGATCTTGGCTTTCTTATTTCTGCCTTGAGAGTTCTTTGATCTCTCCAAACAGATTATTTTTTGTTCCACATTTTCTAGTTCCTCTCAGCTACAATGTAGATATGACCAGTGGATTTACCTTTATCAGAAAAATTTTCATAAAGTTTTGAAGTTTTTAAGATAACTAATATGATGAGTGCTTTGAATTTACTGTAACTGTTATTACCTATGTAAGATTCTATGGACTATTTTTAAGTGGACACTTCTTTGTTCACAAATATTAGTCTTCCAAAATAGTTAAAAACTGAATAATTAATCATGACAGCCTATTTTTACTAATCTGGCTCTGAAAAAGTTCCAGAAAATCAAATATGGAATTTCTTTTTTTTTTTTTTTTTTGGAGACAGAATCTCGCTTTGTTGCCCGGGCTAGAGTGAGTGCCGTGGCGTCAGCCTAGCTCACAGCAACCTCAAACTCCTGGGCTTAAGCGATCCTCCTGCCTCAGCCTCCCGAGTAGCTGGGACTACAGGCATGCGCCACCATGCCCGGCTAATTTTTTCTATATATATTTTAATTGGCCAGATAATTTGTTTCTGTTTTTAGTAGAGACGGGGTCTCACTCTTGCTCAGGCTGGTCTCGAACTCCTGAGCTCGAACGATCCGCCCGCCTCGGCCTCCCAGAGTGCTAGGATTACAGGCGTGAGCCACCGCACCTGGCCCAAATATGGAATTTCTAAATGCTGAATTTAAGATTATGTTTCCTTGAAAAAAATGTAAATTCTTAGCATAATTTCTATGAAATATTTATTATTACTGAGAAATAAATTAAATATGGACTATAAACCAATAGATTAATAACTTGATGAAGAGTAATTCTATACTAATTTAATACCTGAGAAAAGATCTTGGCAAGATCACTTATGTACAGGGAAGATTGATTTATAAAATTATTTCACCATTATCATTTTTTTCTAACTGCATGGCTGAGGCTAAGGGAGAATATATCCCTACATCACACAGAAAATAAATAACAGAGACGGGACTAAAATCCTCTCAGCTGCCACAGACGTTTTCAGGTGTCTCACATCTTCCCCAAACCTGCTCGCCTGCTATGTCCTTGGCCGGTTAGTATGCTTTTCCTTCCCTATACTTTATAATAACTTTTCTGGAAAGTGAAAGAATAGTGATTATTTTCTGAAATTCCTTAATTCCTGACTTCACAGGCTATCTATTAAGCATCATTCATATTTTAAGTTTCTGGAATTTTGTCAAAACTGAACAAATAGACAAATAATAAATAAGTCAGCAGGTAAAGATACTAAAATTAGAGAATGGATTCTTGCTTTAGTTGAAAGGCTGGACAAAATTACTTTAGAATTACTTTCCAAGTTCAATATTAGGTAATGTTATAATATCTTCAAATTATTTTATTCAAAACAACTTGAAAACAAACATTTAAAGTATTTTATAATAGTGATTGTTTTATTCAAATATATGTAATATTAATGTACAAACTAGTTTTACAACTTTTAAAAAAAAATTGTGTAAGCATTCCACAAAGGTCTATGATTATTTTCTCCTTCTATTTGTGACCTAGTTTTCTCTTTCTAAATATGTATAATTTGTTTTGTTATAAATAATCTATCTTTTGAGCCCAGGCAATATGGTACCTGGTAATGGCTCTGTGGCATCAATCAGCAGTGCCCTTCCCTGAAGGAAATGGCGTAGACTGTGTGTAATTCTCATTGCCTTTTGTGATGCATGAGTGTCTACGTGATAAAGCAGGAAGTGAAATCGTGTTATTAGAGGGAAATGCTTGTGATTAGAATAAGTGATGATTGTTGCATTAATATTTCACATGACGGAGTCTGTACAAAGGGAAGTTATTTCTGGAAGGACTCTGGGATTCTGCCCTTTAGGTGCATGTGATAATCCCAAACCCCATAACTGAAATCTAACTACATTTATCCAATATGAACCTGCATGACTCCTTCCACAGACTACTTGAGATTCATTGGACACACAGAGAAGAAAGAGGAATTGTAGAGTAGAAATAATACTGGAAGAGTAGAAAAGAATAAATCAGATAGCTGCTGAGCATTTCCATCTGTATGCAAAGCAACATGCTAATTGCTGTAGGTTGGAGATAGAGATGTAGAACGCTCTGCCTGACCTCAGAGAGCCTGTATTAGCTTGGGAACGAGACTGTGCACATGATAGTAATTGAATATCAGAATATAATACCGTATTAACTTTCTGTTAACTATTGCCATAACAGCAGAATCTTAATTTACAACATTTACAACTTAATTCACAAGTCTTATTACCACCAACAAAGAAGCTTAAAACAACTCAAAATTATTATCTTATAGTTACATTGCTTTGATGTCTCACACAGGTCTCACCCGGCCAAAATCATGACATCTGCAGGGCTGCATTTTGTTTCTGGAAGCTCTAAGGGAGAATTCATTCCCTTGCCTTTTTCAGCTTCCAGAAGCTGTCCACATTCCTTTGCTAGGGGATCCCTGCCTCCATTGTCAAAGTCAGCAATATCGAATTTCTCTCTGACCCTCCTCTCATTATCTTATCTCCATCCAAAACCAGAGGGACATGATTTTCCACTTGTAAGACTCGTGTAAATACCTGATACTTCAAGATAATCTCTCCATCTCAGTGTTACTTGAGCCCACCTGGATACTTTAAGATAATCTATCTTAATGTTCTTAACCTTAATCATATCTATAAAGTCCTTTTTGCCATGTAAAAGGACTAGATTTAGTCACAAGTTTTGGGGATTAGGACATGGACATCTTTGGGGGGCCATTATTCTGCCTACCATAAGTAAATACTAAAAGGGTAGTTTAACAATAAAGTTTAAATTAAGATTCAGAGAAGGAAGACAGAAAGATAATTGTGGGTCGGAACCTAAGAGAAGGTTTTATCAAGGAGTTCATCCTTGGGCATGAGTTCATCCTTAACAAGTTGACTACATGCTTCTTGGTGTTTTCTTCTTCCTTTTGAATCAACTTTACTTGCAGAAAACCAATTGTTTTATCAAAAATTTACAAGTTATGAGCATGGATAATATTATTTATATTATCTCAATTTATCCTTACAAATTCCTATTGGGGAGGTATTATTGCTATCACTGTTATGTAGATGAAGAGAAGCTAGCTTAAGTAAGTTACCCCAAATTGCATAGCTCGTATATATAGAAACAAGAATTCAAACTCACATAATTGGCACCTGTGCCCCCAAACTTACCCACCATACCCTAGACATCTTGTTTTACATTTTCCTTCAAATTTCTGATATTTTGCTGTAGTATTTTCTTTTTAAAAAACATGATTATGTTTATTTCTTAAAGAATATGCATTTGATACTTTTTACTTTGCCACTTTTATATGTCATTTTCAAATGTATTTATTTCTCCTTTCTTACTCCTTCTTAAGAATTATTTTTCTCCTAATATCTGGTGTTGAATGCTTAATTACTTTCTTCAGAAATGTGTAAAGCATGGAATTAATTTGTGAGTTAATTGTGATTTTTACCAAATCTCGCAAATATTGAAAGGAAGAGTTTTCATTTTTATTATTTTAAGATAGCTTATAGTTGAGTTTATGAAGTTTTTGCCTCATAATTCATGATTATTGTAGAAAAATAAATCAAGAAAGCAAAAAGAAAATAAACACTCTTATAACCTGGAGCTCTAGAGATCTCAAGATAGTTGTGGGTAGTTGTTTAGTTAGCAGCTTTCCAGGACTTTTTTTTAAGGGGGAAGTGAGAGTATATATTTACAAAAATAAAATAATATTAAACTGTTCTTAACTGTTGATTTTTCTTATGGAAATATATGAAGAACATAATACTATGTCAAAAAATCTATTTATATCATTTTTGCTGATTTTATAGAAGGTCTTTGATGAGGATATTATGTTTTCAAGTATTCCTCTGTAGTGAGACTGGTTTTCCCAATTTTGTATTGGTATAAACACAATGAACATCCATATACTTCTAGGTCTGTTTATCTCTTCATCTATTTATTTTCTCCATACATCTATTATTACTTGCCTTTGTGTTTCATTACACTCTTTGTAAAGTAACATAGTATATTGTTAAGTATGTGAGTTTTGGTCTCAGTTTTCTTGGACTTGAATCTATTTTCTACCACTCACTTAATATTTCAGTTTGAGCTAATCATTTAATCGCTCTGTGACTCAATTTTCTCATATATAGGGAAGTAATAGTATCAACCTCGTGGAGTTGTGTTAAGGATTAAATGAGTTAATTCATGTATACCACATAGAATGTATTCACATTATATGGTAATATAGGACTGCTCTCTTTGTAATATAGGACTGCTAACATTATACCATTTTAACTCAAGAGATATTTAAAAGATAGCGTCTCCTAAAATAAATCCCCTTCTAATAAAAAAATTATTAGAATTTAAGCCATTTTTTCCTTCCGTGATTTTAGACATTGAATCAGAAGAGCAATTCTAAGGTAATACTTTATGTAAGGAAGCAGTGTGCAAAGGAAGAGGTGGAAGATTCTGCCACTTTGTAAATAAAAGAAAAAGCAATAAATTGAAAATCCAGAAACAAATCATTAATATTCAGTATATATACCTTTAATTATTCTATTGTTCTCAATGCAGTTAGTGCCTGTATCATACCGTGTGTATAACATCATCTTATGGCATTTTAACTCTTTATACAAGTACTAGGAGGATTTTACTTAAAAAGTAAAGCTGTACTTCAATTAATAAAAGCATTGCATTAATAAAGGCTGCTTATATTAAAGAAGTGTAAAGATGCCATCTGTCATTATTTTGTTAATACTATTAATACATTCAGTCATTGAATATAGGCCAAGCGAATATTGTCTTCTGGCTAGCTCTTCTCCCAAGGAAAGATATAATAATTTCTGTAGATAGGATATGATGTTTTAGAAAAATCACTTAAATTTATTCCATGAGTCCTACCTG
>CM052449.1:2134340-2234829 GCA_028533085.1 Varecia variegata | reverse complement strand
TGAGATTGACTTGAAGAAAGCCACAAAAATATGATGATAATGGACATGATATAATCAGATAATTTCTGGGTAAGTTGGTTGCTGTTGAGGAAGCATTCAATTAAGAAAATGTTTCACAAAATAATTTTCCTGATACCTAACTACAGATCATGAGAGTTGGGATGGAAGAGCACTGAGTTAGGAGGCGGGGGCCAGGGTCTGGGCTGGGTGCTGGCGTTGTCTTATGGTCTAGCCTCACATCAGTGATTTTTCCTTTCTGGGTCTTGGATATTCCATGCACTGAAGAGATTTATAGTATGGTCTCTTTTGTACCTTCTAGTCCTATCGAGACTTACGAATAGGATGTGTTATGAACTCAGAGTAAGCTGAGCAATTCATCTTTAATAATATGAAGCAGCATTTGTCATTGAGACCGATTTGAACAATAAATTGGACTCTGGAATCTGAGTATGCCTTAAGAACTGATGAACAGATGGCTCCCAGTTGTCTACTAGATTCCTTTATTTCCCAGGGATGGTGGAAGGGAGCTGAGGA
This sequence comes from Varecia variegata, assembly GCA_028533085.1. NCBI lineage: Eukaryota > Metazoa > Chordata > Mammalia > Primates > Lemuridae > Varecia > Varecia variegata. The sequence continues at coordinate 2,234,295 of CM052449.1, read as the reverse complement.
AGATAGTTGTTGTGTGCATTTCTCAGATACTGTATTAGTTGGCCATCCAATAAGACTGTATAACAAACCACTCTGAAGCGCAGTGGCTTACAACAATGGCATTTGCTCACATGCGCATGGGTCAGGAGGTCGAATGCAGCCTGGCGAATCTAAGGTGGTTGCCCTGGGCAACCTACTTCAGATTGAGGGTCAGCTGGGCCTGGCTCCAGATTATAGCGTGGGCTTCAGTCTATCCCCTGTGTGTTTGTTCTAGACACCGGGTCGGTGGGACCTGAGTTACTAGGATAAGCTTTTCTCATGGCAGACCCCTGGGGTTCAAGACACGGGCCAACCCAGGGAAGGTCATTCAAGCCTTCTGCCTGGGTTACGGATACCAGTATCCCATGGGCCAAGGCAAGTTCTATGGCCAAAATTAATGTCAAAGAGCAGGGAAGTATATTTTGCCCACCCTGAGATATAGAATTGGCAAAGATTGTTCAATCCACCACAGGGGCAGGACACATGTGTTCCTAAAGCTAGCCGCATACACTGGGTCTAAGACTTCTGATAGGAGAAAATTTTTCCCAATTTTGACGAATCTCACAGAGTTCATCTGGCACGGTGGAGACTGAAGGAATACAGTGCTGTTTTCTTCACGGGCAATAGTTAAACAGTTTGATATCTGGTGTGGAGGTGTCTGGGGGCACCGCCATTTCTTGGTGAGAGAAGAATTTGCAAGCATATTCATGTTTTGTCCCTACAAATCCATTTTTATTTTACACTTACAGATTTTCAATTTTACTACCCAAGTTTGTTATAATTTCACTTTCCTGGTGTACATATTTATGCATTCAAAGATACTGAGTGCTGCCTAGTCACTGTGCTGGGCAATACTGCACATGGGTGAGAACAGAAACCACCACTGCTCTCTTGCAGCTTGTGGTGAGGGGGAGAGAGAGACAATAAACATGATGTGCACTTGCCATTGTGGTAAAGACAACGAAAGAAACAAACGAGATGCAGGAGCATCTACAATTGTTGGTTCAGATTAAATAGGACAGTCAAGGATTCCCCTTTACGCCCTGAATAACGGAGGCATCAGCCCCACACAGAGGTGTCAGGGGGTGGTGGACGCAGTGTGGTCGGGAGCGTTTCTGACACAGGCCCTGGGCATCTGAGACGGTGAACTACGTAGCACCTTTCCTTTTTTAAATATTAAAATTAAAACAATTCATGTTTATTGTAAAAACTTGGAAAATCTTTCCAAAAAATATATAGAAGGGAAACCAATCACCTAGGATAGTACCACTTAGAGACTATCATTAACATTCTTTATATTTCTTTCTAGTTTTTCCTCACATCACTTTAAAAAAAATGCATATTATTGTTTAATTAAAAACTTACATTTTGTTGCTGCTTTTAATATTACAATATTTTTCCCATGTAATAAACTGTTTAAGAATATTTAAATATTTGATAATTGTGTTTTATCTCCCTGCTAAAATTTATTTAACCATTTCTTCTTCCTCTCCTCTGCCTCTTCCTCCTCATTATTCATATGAATTTTGGACTTAACTGATTTTAATTTTAAATATTTTTCCCCATTATAGTTCTCTTGGTAATTTTAAGTTTTTTGTCTCCGTTGTGAATGAGTTCTGGTCTCCAGCAATTTTCTTTTTATAACTTTCATAATCTACATAGTCCATACGATTCACTAGACACTTCAAAACGTACAAAAAATTCTAAAGAAGGAAAAAACAATCCACAGTTAATCTCTTTTAATTATAGTTAATGTTTTTAACATAATATTCCAGATTTTTGTCGATATAATAAAATAGCACATTTTTATTGATCACATTGAATGATCATATGTTATTATTTACCTAGAAAAAAGACAGTATTGAATTTTTCTATATGTAGTTTACATATGCCATCATCTTAATCACTGAGCTGTTTAATCAAATGCTTTATTTTTATCTATTGAAATAATCATTCTGTTCATAGTTCGCCAATTGATGAATACCAGATTAGATTCATAGATTTCCTGAAATAGTAATGTCCTTGAGTTTCTGGGATAAAAGTTACATATGCATGGTAAGGTATTTCTATTTAATTTGTATAAATTTACATAGATATTCAACAAACTTTACTACAGTTGCAAACTCCATCTGCATTATATTTCAATAAACAGTTCCTCTTATGAAAGAAACTTCTGGTAGAACCTGGTAATTTCTCTATTTCTGCTATTTTCATTCAAAGACCGTGTCATTTATTTGACCTTTCCACATCTCTATTATAAAGTCCACTTATGTAAGATTAAAAACATAATTTTGTATTTGTAGCTATTTGAATAGTGAAACTGCATAGAATTTACTGGTCTAACCAGTAGTGTCCTGGTAAATGTTTAACAATACTGGATCTTTAGAAAAAACAAACCAACCAACAAGTACTTCTTGTAGCATTTGCTGATTTGCATAGTGTAAATACTCCCACCATGGCTGGTTTTAGCCACCATTGTGGCATCACTGAGCAGGGATTTGGAAAGCAAGGCACACAGTCGACTTTCATGGACTTACAGCTATGACACATCACAAAAATTGATGGCACAAGAATTAGTCATTGAAATGGCTGAATATAAGAAAAGTCTTAATATTCTTGATATCTATAAATAGAAATGGTCTTATGCCATAAGAGAAGATTTTCCATATCCATATGAATAATTCAAGAAGCTTTTGAAAGCTGCTTCACTCAACGTATTGCAGTAAAAATGTACTGGAATAGGAGCAGGAGACCTAGATATAGGTTTGAGCTTTACCACTGACTATTAGTAAGTATCTGAATGAGTAGTACAGGTTTTCTGAGTCTCTGTATTACAGTGTGTGTGTATGTGTGTGGATTCTTAACCCTCAATTTCTGTAAGTGAGGCACAAACATTTATTCCTTCATAAACTATACAAATTAAAATTTATCCAGCTGTTTATAGGATTTGCAATTGTCTTTCAAGATCATATTCAAGTTCCTAAGTCCTTTATGAAGTCTTTACTGACTTTAGTTAATTTTCATATTCATTCATTTCCTTCTTTAATTCTTGTACATTCATTTTCTCCAACATATGCAACATGTGCATATGTATCATTTCCATTATCCACAGCTTCGTGTGTACTGATTTTTCTTTTTCTGGTAGATTTATTTATTTCTTTTTCTTTTTTTTTAATTTCAAGATATTATGGGGGTACAAACATTTTGGTTACATATTATGATGTTGCCACACAAAACCATGATTTGAGGCGTGCCCTTCCCCCCACCCCACAAGGCTCATCATGTCCATTAGTTGTGAGTTTACCCACTCCCAAACCTCATCCCCCAAAGAATATTACTACCGTGTGAGCACCTTAGTGTTGATCAGTTAGTGCCAATTTGATGGTGAGTACATGTGGTGCTTATTCTTCCATTCTTGTGATACCTCACTTTGGAGGATGGGCTCAAGCTCTATCCAGGAAAATACAAGAGGTGATAGATCACCATCATTTTTTGGTAATTGAGTAGTACTCCATTGTATACATATACCATATTTTATTAATCCACTTATGGATTGACAGGCACTTGGGTTGCTTCCACCCAAATTGCGATAGTGAATTGTGCTGCCATAAACCTTCGAGTGCAGATGTCTTTATTATAGAATGACTTTTGTTCCTTGGGGTAGATGCCTAATAGTGCTGTTGCTGGATCAAATGGTATTTCTATTTTTAGCTCTTTGAGATATCTCCAAATTCTTTTCCACAGAGGTTTTACTAATTTGCTTTGGGGGTCTTCTTCATAAATTCTTTGTGTAGGCCGATGTCTGAAAGAGTCTTCCCTACATTTTCTTCTAGGATTCTTAAGGTTTCATGCCTTAGGTTTAAGTCTGTTACCCATTTTGAATTGATTTTTATAAGAGGTAAGAGGTGGGGATCCAGTTTCAATCTTCTGCATGTAGTTTTCAGTTTTCTCAGCACCATTTATTGAAAAGAGATTCTTTTCCCCACTGTAAATTTTTGTCGGCTTTGTCAACGATTAGATGACAATATGCAGATGGTTTCATCTCTGGATTCTCAGACCTGTTGCAAAGGTCTGTATCTCTATTCTTGTGCCAGTACCATGCTGTTTTAGTTACTATAGCCTTGTGGTACAGCTTGAAGTCTAGTAGAATGATACCTCCCAGTTTGTAAGTATTAGAGCCAAGAATCAAATCCAGGTGTGTTTGATTCCAAAGCCCATGTCTTAAAGGCTTGCACCGCAAGTTGTTTTCTTTTAGCCAGCTAAAAGCGTCTTCCAGAAGTTCACATAGAAATTAAGAATATATTCAAATATAGGGAAAAGAGAAATGAATGCTCTGGGTCTAAATAATACTAATGGTTGTTAATATAGGAAATCATAAGACAGCTACTTGAATTTAACCTTACCCTAGAAAGAACTCTAATTCTGGAAAATTAGCAAAATTGAATCAACCATTAATAATGCAAAGTGACGCGCAGAGAAAGACTCTTAGCCCATAAAAGTGATTCATTTACCCTCTTTCCGGAAACAACATTCCATTGGGCAAATCAATGCCACAAGCTGCCACTGAAGACACTATCTACATGAGCCAAAAATCACTGAGGATCACTTCTATTCTTGGGTTGTGATTCTAAAAGGTACTTGGCAAATGTTGTGCAATGTTCTGTGCAAGAAGGCAAATGGTAATAATTGGAGAAAATTGGGCATTTTACATGAATGGACTTCTGAAGGATCTGTGGAATTTTCTTTATATTCCCTTTCATAAGTTTTAATTGAGGGTTAGCAATAAAACGGTTTTATGAAATAAAAGTGTGGTTTTAAATTCTAACCAAAAATATCTGGTGGAAAGATAAATATTATAGTAATATACACATATAAAACAAAATCTTAAAAGATTATATTAATGTTTATTTCCTTTGCATAAACAAAAGATGCTTTACACATAAGCATTGAGATTTGTTAAATTTCAAGCTTAACAGAAAGGATGGAGCAAGGGGCAGTGTTCACATTTGTAGGTCTCTCAAATTGCCTCATGCATATTAGTTATTTAACAATTAATAAATGTTGAATAAATGAACCCTTACCTGTGAATATATGTATGTGTGTGCATATATGTGCATATGCACGTATAAACATATCTCCCTCTCTATATATATTTGCACACAGTTATAAACACATATATTCATAAACTAAGAGCTATGTAGAGATATATAAATTATATGCATGTATGTACCTATATGCATACCTATGTGTGTGTATATATGTGTGTATATTATATATAATAATACACATATACACACATATATACACACACATTTATGTTCTTCCTCTATAGCACAAAACAAACAATATGCATGGATTTAAAACTTTTCTGACTCAGGTCCTGTGTGTGTGTATATATGTGTGTATATGATAATATACACACACACAGGACCTGAGTCAGAAAAGTTTTAAATCCATGCATATTGTTTGTTTTGTGCTATAGAGGAAGAACATAAATTTTAGAGGGAAACACACTTGGGTTTGAATTCTGGTTCTATCATTATCCACTTTCTAACCTTGGGCAATTTATCTAATGTTTTTAAGTTCCAGTTGTCCTCTGTCAGTTGACAATAACAGCAACTCTTTTAACTTTGTTGAGATGAATGCAGCAGATAAGCCTAGTACAGTGTCTGATACAGAAAAGTACCTAAAAAGCAGTATTTTCTCTTTTTTTCTTCTTTTTTCATCATATAAGAAAACTACCTAGTACAGTACTATGATATCTTTAACAGATCTACTGGCTTGGTTACCAGGTTCTTCAAAGGACTATCTCATTTTATCCATTCCCATGAATCTGACTACTTTCCAACATTATCTCTGTACTGTAGTACTGTGTCTTCTAAACATTTCCAGTTTATTTGTATCCTGGAGACATCTATGCCTTTCCAATCACCCGAAAAGTAGATTTTTTTTTATACTTGCCAAGCTAAGTTCCTCACTTTTTTTTCAGGGTCAATCTCAAAACTTATTTCAACTCTGCATAATAAAACTTCTTTCTTTAAATCAGTCCTCTCAGCCTTTGTATCTCTACCTGGTTCTACGTAATCTTCTAGTGTATTCTAGTAGGTTTTAGAGCTGGGATTTTGTTATTTTGTGTGTGTTTTGTTTCTGAACAATACCATTATCTAAGCTTTTCAAGGACATGAATGAATGTGGCTTTAAACTTCTTTGGTATCCCTCAGAACATGGTGGGCTGCTGGAATATGCACACACACACACAAACCCCAAATAACCAAATGAACAAAATACCCTGTAGGTAAGGATGAAGCACTTCCACATTGCATGAAGCAGATTTTCTCAAGCAGCTTTTGCCCAATTTCTTGCAATCACTTCATTCATACTTGCTGTCCTGTAATGTGTGACTTTCAACCAGTAGCTTTGTCTGCATCAACTTATCTGAGACTGAAGTGAGGAAGGTCTCCTACTGAGATTTTACTCTAACCGTGAGACTAGGACCTGACTCCTGAACTTGACTCTTTAGGGTACATTTGTAAGACAATATCTGTTAAGTGTCAGCACAATGCCTGGCACATAGGAAGAATTCAGTAAATGTTAACAAATTTATTTTTGACCAAACATTGGGAAATATCACACGCTCAGCATTTATGCTTTCCTCTTGTCATGACAAAAGAATTTCAAGTAAGAAATACTAGGTCATTAAATATGAAATGTCCGATTTAAAATCAAAAGTTTATTATATCTCAAACAAGAAGCAGTACAGGTAAAGTATGTGCCTAAACTATCGACACAGTTTTGCCATCTTAATGGTAACTTGTTTATGGCAACAGTGAAGAAGTCTGGAGAGTGAGTGACAATGTGCCCAGTGCTTGCGATTGTCAAAAAGAATCCATTTTTCATCACACAGAACAATACGGTGTAGAAATGGTTTGCCTTTATGTCATAACAGCAAAGAAAGGCAAGCTTCAAGATGATTTCTCTTCTGAGGCTTGTTTAATTTATGTGGAATCCATCTATCCAGCTTCTTTACCTTGCCCATTTGTTTCCAATGGTCCAATATTGTTGGAATAGTAACATCAAACCTTGCTGCTAATTCACGCGTAGGCAGAGATAGATTTGCTTCCACTACAGCTTTCAGCTCATCATTATCCACCTTGGTCTCAGGTCACCCACGTGGCTCATTTTCAAGATTAAAATCACCAGAACGGAACTTCTCAAACCATCGAAGTACTGTGTGTTCATTAGCCACATCCTTCCCAAACACTTCATTGATATTTCAAGCTGTCTGCACTGCATTGGTTCCATGACAGAACTCATATTCAGAAACAACTCGAATCTTTGACTTATCCATGGTTTCACAAAAATTGCTCTAAAAAAAATCTGAAAGATTCACAAGCCAAAACGTGCATTTAAAAGAATGAGGATGTACCTTCATACACACACACACACACACACACACACACACACAAAAGTCAAAGTGAAATGTCAGTGATACCAACCATCAAGCTTAGTACTTAAGGAAAGCTGACATTCCACACTTAATAATCTAATATTAAAAAATCCAGATGACAAAAATATTCTAATGTTATGTGGTCTGAAGTTTTGGATTCACTTTTGAAGTAACATTTCAACATTTCCACATAGCTATTTGGTGCTTCAGTTCCCAAACGTGCTGCTTCTTTTAAGAAGGATATGATGTATGGTCCTTCCTACAATGCCATTTTTGATGAACGAGATAACATATAAGAAGAAAAAGGCAAACTAAATCTCATATAGATCAATGTAACTAAAATATGATCTTAACTTTAGACTTTCAAACATAGAGTATTACCTTATGGATTAGGTGCATATTGTTTGTATCAAGATAAAAAACTCATTTACTTGGTTCTTTGCATACAGCCTAGTAAATTCAGATGTAATTTGCTTTTTCTTAAGACTCATGTATTAAGTTGTTTCCTTGCTAGAGTTTATTGTTTTATTTTATAATAGAATGTGGTTCCAGACATTTTATCAAATTAAATGGACTTGGAGAGATACCAAATATAAAACTCAAATCTGTAGATAATCTAATTAGCTCGTAGAATTATACAAATAGGCAACAGAAGTTTGAAACCAATACATATATACTACACTATGATTCCCATTGTAGAAAATTAAAAATAATATGATAGACTGACTAAACATATAAGTGGTTTTAATTGGGCAATAAGAAGAATTTTTTTGTTCATCTTTTATTGTGAATAAGAGTAGCATTGACGAAGCTGTGGTTCTCATCACATTTAATGAATCATTTCCAGGTGTATAAATAGTTTTCTTAAGATTTCTAGTTCCAAAATAATAGGCTGTATTCATGCTGCAATCTCCCCCACATCTGTCAAACTCAGAAACAATAGAACCATTATAAAAATAAATGAATAGGTACATGGTATGCTCAAAAACAAGAAAGGGAAATATCAATTAATAAGAAACTGAAATGAATCTGTCACCAAAAATAAAGAAAGAAGGGAAGCAGAATCTGTAATCCATGACTACCACTGGAAAAAGACAGACAACACAGGTAGCTGAGGTCACCTGGTAAAGCCCACAACTGCTTAAAAAAGCTGCACTTTAAATTATGCAACGTAAGTTCTACAGATCTGCTGCACACCATGGTGCCTGCAGTTAGCAACACTGTATTGTGCACTTAAAAATTTGTTAAGAGAGTAGATCTCGTGCCAGTTGTTCTTACCACAACAAAAAAGGTTTTTAAAAATGTAGATGTTGCAAAGATATATTACAATTAATGTTATTACTATATATATTCAAGAAAATCCAAGTTTATCAAAGAACAACAAACGTAACAGATGGAATTTTTACTCAAAAAAAGAGTTAATAGAAAAACTAAGCCATGTCATTATAATAACTATAGTTGATATGTCTGAGAAATACAGGAAAGACTTATATACTAGGAAAAAAAAAAAAGCCCAGGCAGTTATGAAACATGGAAAGGTGATTCTGGTAAGAAGTCAACACAATGTGTGTCTAATTTTTGAAATATAGGATTAATTTTTGAAGGAAACTTCACAGAAAATGGTAGTAACTGGGGTTCTTTCTGTTTTGTTTGTTTTTAAATTCCTATGTCATTTTTGTTGCTTTGTTTTGCATTATTTTTTAGCCTCCTTTTTTTTTTTTTGGCCTGAAACTGAAATTTTTTATTCATTCATTAAGAGATTACATGAATCTGCATGATTATTTTGCCTCTGTGAGCTATAGATTCTGGCTCTCATTGTTATTCTATATTCTGAATGTATAAATAAACAAGGGCTAAATATAGCAAATTAGACCCAAATATTTTAGGTTGAACATTCTTCTACTTCCTATGATCACTCAGTGATCTAACTCTTTGTTGTCAGCTTCAATTTTAATCATCATTCCATTTGTATATTTCCTCCAACTTGCTCTCCTGTATAGGCTGCTTTCTCTGCAGTCCCCTTACGTAAGTAATTGACAAAACAGACTCAATTTTCAGGCTCATTCTCACCTTTGAGCTTGTGAAATTCCTTTGGATTTTCCTAGCTATCCTGCCCCTATGCTTTCTTCTGGATAGTTATTAGCTCAACTTGTGTAACCCACTTCCTTTGAAGGGCCTGGTCCACAGACTTCATTCTTACTGCGTCTCCATGCACATGACACCTGCAAAGCCACTCATCCACCTCATCACACCCTCGTATTGTTCAGCTGTGGGCCTTGCAGTCACCCTGACTTCTCCCTTTCCAACATTATTTATTGAAACATCTCATTCTCCAACCACAACTTTATGTTTTTCCAGACCGCGTGGTCAGCCGTTTCCTCAATGTTTCTTTCTGTGGCTGCCTTGGGAATTTCAGCTCACTAATCGCTAACCACTAATCTAATCACAGTCCCATTGTTTGCGTTACCCATTGGTGACTTCCTTTCTTCACTTCTATGGCCAGCGTGGTGGACTGCACATTCCACTAGCTCAGTCCCTCTCTCCCAAACCTGAAATTGTTGCCCCGCCATGATGAGCCCAACCACTCTTCACGTTTCCACCTGGCAAGTGAGCATTGTTGAAGGACGTCACACAACCACATTGGAACGATGCTGTCATCAGCTTGTGTTCATCAGTGTCAACGGTACTTCAGCTGTGAGTGACCTTTCCCTATTCTGGTTGGGAAGTAGCTCACTGTCCTGCTTCCCACAAGAACAACGGTCTTTCTGTTCTACCAAGACTCCCAGCTGCTTCTACCTCACCATCCTCAGCAGGATTCCAGAAGTCTCTCACTTCCCAGAGGAAATAAAAGCCAGTATTTTGGAACTCCTTCAACCTCCAACCACTAAACAAAAATACCTCCCTGGATCCTTAGCCGTCCTGTTTTTCCATGTCAAAATAGAGGAAACTTTTTTCCTCAAGAGCTGCCTAGAGGTTCCACTTTCTTTACCTGTCCCCTTACTCTGTAGCGGGGCCTTGCCACCTGCTACCTGGGGAAACCTATAGAATCTTAATTTATTTAATTACTTGATTTTTCAGCAGCATGGCCCTTTATTTCTTACTACACCCTTCTTGGATTTCTTTACACATTTCTTTACTACTCAGCCTTGTCTTCTCACTCTTACTTTTCTTCAAGACCTTTAACTGTCATAGCTCCTAAGTATTTTCCTAGTTTTTTCTCTTCTCACCCTAACTTCCCCACATGATCATATCCATTTGTAGGACTTCAACCACTATTCATAAACCAAACATTTTTATATTTGTATTCCCAGCCAAGACTTTTTTCTTAGTTACAGACACATATAATTATTTGCCTACTTAACATTTACACTTTAATTTTTCCAAAGCATGTCAGATTTTGCATGGCCAAAGCTGAACTTACAATGCTGTCTTTCCTCAATCCTTTTTGCTCTCTGCATCTCCTATCGCCTCCAAACAGGTCCTCAAGTCAGAAACATGGCATCCTTCTTGATACATGATACTTGTGATACGTCAAGCAAATTAATATGTCCTATCCATTTTGCTTTCCTTGTTACTGGGAATCATCACGTCTCCACGTATCCACATTTCTATCTCCTGAACTACTTCCAACTAGTCTACCTTTATTCAAATATTTTTTCGATTAATGACTTGATAATTGAAAGAATGAATGAATTGCTCTAATTATCACTGTTGGAACAATTTACTTCCCACCCAGAAACAAACCCCCTACTCTAAAATAGGGGAACAAGTTTATTTCTTTGGATCCATAACAGAAATTGCAGCCTTAAGCTTTCTTTTTCTTGAAATTATGTAACTCTAGAATCTCCTCTTGGGTTGATTCATGAAGCTCTCCTCTCCCATAACTTTACACAGTCTCCATAGTGTGAGAGACAGATCTTGAAATCTCTGTCGACCAAGATGGGGGAAATCAGTGTTTGCCAATGTCCCTCGCTCTAAGGTTTAGGATAACTTCTTCTTACACTTAGAGAAATAAGAGTTCTAAAATAAGACTAGGAAATAGGTCCAGTGGAAATTATACAAGTGGAGCAAAAAAATATCCTTTCACACAATTTCCAGCTCTGCTCAGCACTGCCGGAGTCTCCATGCAGATATATGGAAATGAAGGCTACTAGGTTTCTTGTCCTTTCTGTGGAGATGCTAATACGCTCAGCTAGAGCATGATTCCGCAGATTTTGGATTTGGCTATCACTAACACCTTAGAATTTAGAAAAGTCTTCCTTTTTTTTTTGTCTGATTTCATTTTCTTCCATCTTGATTAAAGTCTTGGTATCCTGAGACAATTCTTGAGACAAGGGTCTGGCTTTACTTAGTCGTCTCTCCCTCTGCGAAATGGAGCCATCTGTGAGTTGCGTTCTTGGTGCTCCTGTTCGTGATTCCTGCTGGGTACTGGGCACCAAGCTCCAGCTGAGACAGGAGTCGGATATCCTACAGGCAGGGGTCAGAAGCAGAAAGCCAACAGGATAAGAAGCCACAGAAGAATAGGAATATGCTTAGCTAACATAAAGGTAGCAATAGGGACCCTTTAGTTATTCTAGTAATATTTTGACTATAGCATCCAAGGGGAATTCCTTTAACTAGAGCATGAGCACAGTTGAGGTGACAGTGTGCCCAAATGAACTAGCCTCATTAGCATGGTAAAAAAACACACCCACCAGAGCCACCACAGTGTACAAATGCCATGGCAACTGCAGGAAATTATCCCATATAATAGACAGAAAGGGGGAAGGATCCTCAGTTGCAGGAACTCTCCATTCCTTTCCCAGAAAACCATAAATATTCCACCCCCAGCTTAGCGTATTATTGGGGATTAGCGTAAAAGGACAGCCCCTAACCCTGGCTGTTACTTCTTAGATCAGTCCACTCTTGCTTTTCCTTAAGGATACATTTCTAATAAATATATCTGCTTCTGTCCATACTTCATGTCTGAAATCTTTTCTCTCACTTGTGACCCTGCATTTGAATTCTTTCTTGCATGGAGGTCAAGAACCCTCCCTGGCATCGCGGGGGCTGGTTTGCAGTGGCATCACTGCTAGGCTGGTTTTATGCACCTCTGTGCTAACTAGTTTCTGAGCTGCTATTTCTGCCCAAAGCTTGCTCAGAGCTCTTTTTTCTGCTCCCGGTGCAGTCAGTTTTGTTCATTTCACAGCTGAGCCTTGGTCCTAACATGCTAGGCTCGTGGCATTTTGTGTTTGTTTATTTTGATCTTATTTAGAAGTTAGTACTTACCCAATATGGAAAATTTGAAATGTCAAGAAAAGCATTCAGTCATAAGTCATACACTACAAATATGTAAATATACTCACAGTCACTTGTCAGAGCACCAACACTGAATTGAGGTCAAGATGTTAAAATCCTGGATTAAGATTTTGAGGTTATCTGATGCATTGATACACTTTGAATATGGTGACACAGTCTGGCACCTTATTATTTATGATGCTTATTGACCAAATGAAATTAATATAGAGGTAACTTACTCATCTGAGAGGGACAAAGACTCACTTGGTAACATAGTTAATTCATTGATTACAAAATTTTGATAAATATTTTTATGTTTATTTTATCCAATTATTAAACTTGCCACTTTTTTTGGCAGAATACAAAATACACCTTACAAAGATGGGTTCTATACATCAATATAGCCCCAAATTTAAAATTCCTATAGTATAGTAAATTCTAAAGTGAAATAATACAATCCAGTATATAAAAAACAAAATAAAGTCACATAAAATTACATGAAAGAGTCTGGCCAACAAGTGGGTATTTTATTGTTATTTAAATAATAGAAGGACATTTTAACTGAATTTTATGGTGACATTTTAGGAAGCAATTTATGTTAAAATGGAGTATTTGGCCACTAAGATTTTTGAAGAACAACATATTTAAGGCCAAGTTGATTTATTAAAAAATGTCAATCCTCTTATCAAATACTGTTACATCTTTTAATTGGCATGGCATATAAATTATTAATTTCCTGCATTCTTTTATAGATTAAACAATACATTTTTTTCACATAGCTACAGCCCAAGCAGATTGAAGAGTGTAAGTTAAGAAGGTCTGCTTCTCATGAAAGTAGCAAGTATTTTAGCAATTTCCCCTCTGCTAAATTTTTCTTGCAAGATCCTGCTCACTCAGTATGTTTTCTGGAGCACTTTACTACGGTGGATGCTGTCCTGAAAAATGGCTTACCTATACTCTGAGATAAATTATATTGCCTTGTCTACCTCATAGCTGAGAGTCACCATACATTGCATAAAAGATTCCAAATAAGGCTTTCAGTTAGAGCATTGCTTTGGAATTATGCCAGCTCTTCCTGAGTATTAACTGGTACTAATGGTTCTCTAATTCGCCGAAGTGCAGTTTGAATTCTGGCTATTTTATGCATCCAGATAGAAGAATTTAGATGTTTCATGGGAATTTGGAGAATTCCTTTTCTAAGCTAATAGGGGTTACTATGTCCTAGAAGAATAAATAAGTTTGATATTGTATATGTTTTATTAAGTCCCAAAGAAAGGCAAGAGGGTAAATATCTTTATGTCTACACAAAACCTTCATTATCATAGTCTTTAAAACTGTAGCTTTGTTCCTAATTTTCCCAGTAGTTTAATTGGCTTTATTTTGCTTTCCCTCACTAAACTCACTGGAGTCTGTCTTTGGGACCAGTTTAGTGGTGGGGAGAAAACGCCAGCTCTGTAATCTTCCCTGAGAATCTCAGGGCAGCTTCATTTCCATTCAGTGATAGTTGCAAGTGCATCTCATTTCTTTGAGGCATAGAGTAAGACATAAAACGAGGCCATGCTTCTCTCTCAATGGAATTTTTAACCAATAGTTTAAATACCATGCTAATTTGTGTTTTCTTTCTATCCTTGGAGCAATGACCTAAGAACAGGGAAAAATCTGTAACTCGATCTCATTAATCCCGCCAGCTCCAGCAACCCTGGAGAAGAGCTCATCCCATTGACCTCATCTTTTTTTTTTTTTTTGGCTCTTCACTGATGCTCTATGGAAAAGGGATAGAGAGATGCCAGCACTAAATGCGGTTTTAGACTTCATTTTCACTAATGGCTTAATTCCCTATTTTAAAAAGTAACTTAGTTGATAGAAAAAAAAATGCTGACCAGCATTTGTAGTATGTTCAGCAAACTCTTAATTGATGTATGATGGGCCATTAAGGACATTGAATATATAACCCTGCATATTTCCTTTTTTGTAACAATAAGATTAACCTTCAAATTGACATAGCATTCTCTTTGACGTGAACTCAACATGAAATCTCCCCTTTTGCCAGCAACTCCATGCCTAGAAAGCCATTCTTCTACTTATATCTGGGGGGTATCTAACAGGATTCATATTTGAGAAGGGTGATCATGTAATATGTTGCCCAAACAGGGACACTGGAGAGAAAAATGCAATGCCATTATTAATTAAACTGAGCATAAATGGGAACATTTCCGGAAAATCAAGACATAAAATGACCCTAGAAGTAAGGATAAAGTAGTACAAAAATATTATTGAACTTGAATTTTTGGAAGTAAAACTTGAGTTTCATCATGATTACTAGAATTCTCTAGATATCCTCTCTTGATATATATTTCTAGAATTACTTGAGTGAAATCCCAACTTCGCAATTGCACACTTTCAACAAATGAAAAATTTCCTCTAAAGTTGTCAAGAAATGTACCATACTCCAAGAAATCTTTTGCTTGACTCTCAGGGGTTTCTCCTTGTTCTTTTCTAGTAAGTTTGTTTGTTTTGTTTGTTTTAAATTAGGTTTATGGAGGTATAATTTTTTTTTAGGTATAAAGTTGCATGAATTTCCCTACCAATATTACCAAAATATAGAATATATCCATCACCCTATAAAGTTTCTTCATGCCCTTTAGTAGTCAATTCCCTTTGCCCAAACTTTGAAACCAGCAAGTATTGATCTGTCCCTTTTCAGAATGTCATGAAAGTAAAATTATATAGTATGTATCCTTTTGAGTCTGCTTTCTTTCACAGTAAGTAATGCATTTTAGATTTGTCTGTGTTATTGCATAAATCAATAGTTTGTTGCTTTTGATTGCTTTTTTTGGTAACATGATATTCCACTGCATAGCTGTATCACCATTTATATTTGGGTTGCTTCCTGTTTTGGGTAATTATGATTACTGCTATTGTAACTTTTGCATACAGATTCTTGTAATTTTTTATATTTTATTATGAATACATAATAGTTGTATATATTTATAAGGTACGTGTGATGTCTTGATACAGGCATACAGTGTGAATTAATCAAATCAGGGTAATTGGTCATTGAGGTATCCACAACCTCAGGCATTTTTTGTCTTTGTTTGAGGAATATTTCAATTCCACTCTCTTATTTATTTTAAAGTATACCCTAACTTATTGTTGATTATAGTCACTTTGTTGTGCTATCAAATACTGTCCATTCTATCTATATTTTTGCACCCATTAGCCATCCTCCCATCCCCTGCCCCCCCCCCTTCCCAGCCTCTGGTAACCATCATTCTACTCTGTCTCCATGAGATCAATTGTTTTTGATATTTAGCTCTCACATATGAGTGAGAATACGAGAGATTTGTCTTTCTGGGCTTGGTTCATTTCATTTAACATAATGTTCTCCGATTCCATCCATGTTGTTGCAAATGACAGGATTTCATTCTTTTTTTATGGCCGTACAATATTCTATTGTGTCTATGTAACAAAATTTCTTTATGCACTGATCTGTTGATGTATACTTAGGTGACTCCAAATCTTGGCTATTGTGAATAGTGCTACAATACACATGGGAGAGCAGGTAGCTTTTGGATATATTGAATTCCCTTCTTTTGGACATATACCTACCAGTAGGATTATTGGGTTACATGGTAGTTCTATTTTAATTTTTTGAGGAACTTCCATACCATTCTCTGTAGTGGTTGCACTAATTTATATTCCCACCAACAGTGTACAAGGGTTCCTCTTTCTCCACATCCTTGCCGGCATTTATTATTGCGTGTCTTTATAATAAAAACCATTTTAACCAGGGTGAGATGATATCTCATTGTAGGTTTGATCAGCATTTTTCTGATGACTAATGATGTTGAGCATTTTTCATATACCTGTTGGCCATTCTATGTCTTCTTTTGAGAAATGTCTGTTCAGATCCTTTGCCCATTTTTTAATTGCATTATTTGATTTTTTTCCTATTGAGTTGTTGGAGGTCTTTATATATTTTAGTTATTAATCCCTTGTCAGATGGGTAGTTTGCATGTATTTTCTCCCATTCTGTGGGTTGTATCCTCACTTTGTTGATTGTTTCCTTTGCTGTGCAGAAGCTTTTTAGCTTGATGTGATCCCATTTGTCCTGTTTTGCTTTGGTTGCCTGTGCTGTGGGGATATTACTCAAGAAGATCTTGCCCAGACCAATGTCCTGAAGCATTTTCCCAATTTATTTTCAGTAGTTTCATAGTTTCAGGTCTTAGATTTAAGACTTTAATCCATTTTGATTTGATTTTTGGATATGGCAAGAGATAAGGATCTAGTTTTATTCTTCTGCTTATGCATCTCCAGTTTTCCCAGCACCATTTATTGAAGAGCCTGTCATTTCCCCACTGTATGTTCTTGGTAACTTTGTCAAAGATAAGTTCACTATAGATGTGTGGATTTATTTCTGGGTTCTCTATTGTGTTCCATTGGTCTATGTGTCTATTTTTGTGCCAGTATCATGCTATTTTGATTACTACAGCTCTGTAGTATAATTTAAGTCAGGCAATGTGATTCCTCCAGTTTTATTCTTTTTGCTCAGGATGGCTTTGGCTATTCTGGGTCTTTTGTGGTTCCATATACATTTTAGGAATATTTTTTTCTGTTTCTGTGAAGCATGTCACTGGTATTTTGATGGGGATTGCATTGAATCTGTAGATTGCTTTGGGTAGTATGGATATTTAACAATATTGACTCTTCTAACCCATAAGCATGGAATATCTTTCTATTTTTTGTGTCCTCTTCAGGTTCTTTCATCAATGTTTTATAGTTTTCATACAGTGATCTTTCACTTCTTGGTTAAGTTTATTCCTAGGTATTTTATTTTATTTGTAGCTATTGTAAATGAGACTACTTTATTCGTTTCTTTTTCAGATATTTTACTGCTGGCATATAGAAATGCTACTGATTTTTGTATGTTGATTTTGTACCCTGAAACTTTACTAAATTTGTGTATCAGTTCTAGCAATTTTTTTTTGTGGGGTCTTTAGGTTTCTCTAGATATAAGATCATATTGTCAGCAATCAAGGATAATTTGACTTACTCCTTCCAATTTGGATGCTCTTTATTTCTTTCTCTTGTCTGATTGCTCTAGCTAGAACTTCCAGTACTATGTTGAATAATAAGGGTAAGCATCTGTGGCATAGGCAATGCAAGACTGTATTGGCCTTTTGTATTTCTTCTTCTATAAACTGACTATTCATCTCTTTTGCCTTTTTTTTTTTTTCTTCCTGGCAAACACTATCTCCTTGAAATTTAATATAATTTCTATAAAATCATTTGTTCTAATTTTCCCAGTAGTTCTTAGAAACTTGCTTATCAAGCTCAGCATGAGTTGACCTTCCTGGAAATCAGTAGTGAATCCTATTATTTTGTATATATATGTGTCATATTTGAGAAAAGATAATTGAATATCAATCAAGATTTTCTCCCAAACTTACCTTCCATATTGGAATGAGATTCGAAAAGCAGAGCATTTTGATTTGTGAGAATTAGGCTTTTAGAATAGAAAGTGGTATGAGTGCTAAAACCTTGCTTTGCTGGTCGAATGTTAGCTCTTTAGGAGCAGGAACGTGAAGTGTGTGTCATGAACGACGAACAGCAAAGCGACAAGACGATGCTGCCCAGGCTACCTGACATGTGAATCAGAAACAGGGACAGGAGAGAAAGCCACTAGTTTGTTATCCCCTCTTGTGGGAGCACATTAGAACTCCAAACAAAATTGAAGAATCTGGGACTACAATGTACCTCACTTCCTCAGGTGTAGCCTGAGGATAATAGCCTTGGGGAAAAGGCCCGGGTCAGATAAGACATTGCACCAGGAGAGTGTTGTCTACATGGATGCCTGAAGCCTGGAGCAGAAGGGCACAGGGACAGCCCCGCATAATTCTGTTCACTTAGAAATTCTGAAAGGAGCAGCAGAAATATCCCCTACCTGGAGAGGGTACAAACATAAATAGGGAGAGAAAGAGATTGAAAGTGCACACCAAGTCACCTGCACTGATACTATAGCTACTCTTGCCTGAAAAGATCTTTCTAATATCGCCAGCCTGGTTCCGTATCCACACTTACATCACAGTGTTTCTAAATTCTATTTCAATTATTATTCTAATTTTATGTCTTCTCTTACAGAAGTTCTAAGCTCATTGAGAACAGAAGTTAAATTCCATTTATTTTTTTTAATCTGTGTCTTAAACCATGTGGGCAAAATAGTAGGTATTCAAATAAGTGATCACTTAACAAATTCAATGCAATTATTCAGGCAAACATTTAAGGAGAAGGAACCTCTGGTTTGGCTGCATCTTCCTTCCGTGAACAGCTTTCAAGGCTCCAACCTGACTCCGTGAAGAAGACAGATAGGAAGGCAAGAAATAGAATGTGTGATCATGATTTTGACCTTAGCTACTGTTCATATGGCCCAATGAACATCTTAGAACTCTCACCAACTGAATTGCCAACTTCTCTCCCGGAAAATAATTGGGAAAGGAGTAGAAGATGTAGAACTTAGGGGAGAAAGTTCAGAAATATTCTTTACCCTTTGGATATATTACTCCTATTTCACAGCTTAGAAAACAGAAGATAGGATATTGCCATTTTATCAAGATCACAGAGCTATGGGATAGCAAAGTCAGAATACAAACCCTGATTTATCTGGCCTCAAATAACATACGATTGCAACTACATCAGGACTTCTCAGTAAGTGCAGAAATAAATAATATTGATTCTTTTAGCCCGAAGGTCAGCTAGGCAAGGCCTGTGGCATCTGGAATCCCTGGCTTATTGTCTCTGACATGATCTGTCTCATCAAATACGCACAGTGTATACAAATGTTATCTTTTTCTATGTGTACCTTGATGTGAAAATTGCTGAGAGGCATCATATCATTCTGCATTTCCAACACATTTTTACGGAAGTATGAGTAGCTAGAGAAGTCAATCTGACTACAAAGTATATACTAATCAATAAGCGGAGAAGAAATTGTAAACAGAATATAATTGAGTAGGTATATTTCAGAGATACACAGGAGGGGAATGTCAGGTTATCAGACAGCAACCAATATAAACTGAGCGAGTAGACAGTATGAGAAGCTAGCTAAACAACTCTAGAATGAATAGGAAATGACAAGTCTGGGACTAATTTTTACTAAGGATCAGGTATTACTATTAGTAAACAATCTTTGGAGGGGCAGAAATAAGATTTAGCCAACCTATGCCTAACATAAGGATCTCTACTTCTTATGTTTATATTACTTTTCTAAGGGTTAAACATTCTCATTAGAATCTTAGTTACAGTAATAATTTACTTTGCTGAGTTTCCACCATATAGGTATACAATAAAAGAAAAAGACTACAGAATTTTAATGCCACACATTTCACATGATGACATCCGAACAAATTAAATGTTAATTGATCTAATTTACCTGAAGTAATTCTTTTCCTTAATTTTTCATGTGACGCTCGGATATCCAGGGATACACATTGACCACAGTCTGGGTCACAGACCTCCAGGGAATTTTATATATCTCATGAATTTTGGAGCCACTAAGAAAAGACTGGCCCTGGATTCAGGTATAACTTGGAGAAGGAGATTTTCATTAAGATGATAATGATGGTCTTCAGCCCACCATTGCAATATTATATCCAGCCTCCTGGCAGTTACTCATTCCTCTTTCTGAAATAATTCCCATCTCTCAGAAAGCTGTTTTACACAGTGGACAAGAACACCGGATATAAGACAGACTACTTGGATGGGATCCTGGCTGAATAACCTTGGCAGATCACTTAATCCTTCTGTGCTTCAGTTTCTCTCTCAAAATAGGAATAATAATCATAGTACATACCTAGTACTGTCATTATTAATAGAAGGATTAAATGAGTTATTTCGTGCAACATGCTAAGAATTACGCCTGACATATAGTACACCTTTGACAAAGGTGAGCCATTATTATCGCTGTATGAAAATACCCAGAGTCTTTAACTAAAATGCAGATTTTAATGTTAGATCCTTGGGCAATGTTGATTTTTTTTTATTAGCATTTTATGATCTAAAGTACTAGCAATTAATTTGCAATCTGCAATCCTCCCAAACTGCTTGGCATCCCATGATATTGAAAGTTCGCATGTGTTCTCCCCAATATTCACGCATCAAAACTTTTCAGTGACAGACAAGCTTGATGACCTTCTCATTTCTATGCCTTACAAAGATAAGATGCTAAACTAAACAGTCCACGCACCTCTCTTAAAATGTGGAAATATCCAGGCTACAGTAGAGGGCATTATAATGCACTTAACAGAATAAAATTTACAAAGATCATTAAGAGATAAAAAAACATTGTGGGAAATACAAAACTTTATGAAGACTCCAAGTTAGAATGAAGCAAAGGAGAGAGAAAGTTCAGATCCACAAGCTCTCTGCCTGTCTGCACACTTTAAATTCTATCGACTAGCAGGAGGATGCCAGTTGTCAATATTGGGTCTTTGCACTATTAAGGATTCTTAACCATCTGTCTCACAGGATCGTGTGGGGAGATATTTCTCTACGGATGCATTTTTTGGTGATATTCTTGAGGGAGTCAGAAATGGCCTCACATACATAATCAAAGATAATGAACTTTTACGCTATTTTTTTCTTTCCTAACTTCATATAAGTGAATAGAGAGACAAAGGGGTTTTAAGGCAGACTTGCTGCTTCACAGCTTTAGCTAGGCCTGACCTCCACAATCTCAGGGACATCTTCTTTACTATGAAGGACTCAGGATAGTTGGTCGTGTCACCTCAGGTGGTTTCATGGCACCGTAGGAATGGGGAAGGGCAGAGCGTATTTTCCTTGATCTAAAATAGAGCACTGAATAAAGATATTTTCATTTTAAAAGTTATCGGCTGAGGGCGAGGCAGGTACGAGGACAACGTCTGCCGGGGTTTGACAGGACGCTCCAAAGATGGCCCTGTGCCCAGGGACCCTCCGTAATGAAAATGTAAACAAGACCCAGGCCTGATAAACAAACTGCTTCCTACCAGGATGTGTGAAATCAAAAGAAATATCACGATGGCTACATCTGCTCTTAAGAAACTGAGTTTCAAACCAGCAGAGCAAAGTCGTACCCTTCGTTACGTACGTTATTCTCATAAATTTGCTGCTGAAATTCCGTTTGGTGGACCAGCTTATCCTTAGGAAGGTTCAGCCAAGTTTCAGTCCCTCTAAATTAAAGAATTTATAAGTTGTTTGGGCAAATAATATTAACATACATGAAACAATATCAGAATGTCTAAAATAAAATGTATAAAGCTTAGTAACG
This sequence comes from Varecia variegata, assembly GCA_028533085.1. Classification (NCBI taxonomy): domain Eukaryota; kingdom Metazoa; phylum Chordata; class Mammalia; order Primates; family Lemuridae; genus Varecia; species Varecia variegata. The sequence goes on along the minus strand of CM052449.1, from coordinate 2,212,249 downwards.
CCTCTTTACTACTCCATAAACTCATAAAAGAGGAACATCCTTGTACCCTACTGCGGGACTACTTTGATGGCAGGGCCTGGGGTCTCCCTAAGGGACACTCCCGCTCCTGGGTGACGTGCCCCATCACTCCCCTGGCAAGGTCTGAGGACCGCCATGGACCTGTAACTGCCGCACACCACCTGTTCTCCTTTGTGAACTTGAATCTTTGTTGATATTACCCTGTTCTTGCACTGCCATTGTCTGTTGGGTATATAGTGGACAGAGAGTGTTTTTTATAGTTAATAAATTTATAAATCTAGAGAAGTACTATCCTGATCTGATGTAGATATAGACTATCACATGATCAGAGTCTTTGATCTTCTGGATTGTGTGTTTGGTTGTCTCCCTTGAAGAGGGAGTCGGTATATTTTGTGAGCAGAAGGGAAGACAGTCCTTACTTGTGACAGAGAGAGTAAACTGTAGTAGACTTTATTAATTTCCAAAATATTAGATGCTCTTCTTTATGGAAGTATTGTACATCCCAGCTCTGTTGACATCAGGCTTAGCCATGGATTTGCTGTGCCTTTCCACTAAGAAAAAGATACCTCCTCATCCTGCTGTTATTAATACTAAGCTTCGCCATGTGACTTGCCTTGTCTAGTGGAATGTGAACAGACGTGAAATGTGAAATGTATCAATTCTGCCAAAAAGCTTTAACAGCCCCTGCCAGATTGCCTCCCCCCATTCAAACAAAAACAAACAAACAAACAAATAAAAAACAATGTCAATGCCCATGGGGAAACTATCAGCTTGGGTACTAGAATGGAGATTAGGAAGACAGGGCCACAGAGAAGTTGGGATTAACACAGCATGGGTGAGAAATAAATGTTTGTTGTTATAAACTACTGAGAGCAGGGGGCAGTTTGTTACTGCAGCACGACTTAGACAAGGTGACTGATACAGCATGGCAGGGTTTGCGTGGGTGGAGAGAAAGACACATCCTCATATAACAATAGCAAACACCAGTAAAGGAAAGGCGGAGCATGTTTTCCAGGAGCAGGGAAGGAGGACCCCTGGACCGAACAGAGGTATCACAGAGAAGTGAGGTGTGAACATTTGTATGTGGGTCTTTTTCAGGCAAGCAGAGATCTGAAAATTAGATATGGGAGTTTATACTTCATGTAGTCACACGGATGAAAATTCAGACGTTTAGGCAGAAGCTGACAAGATGAAAATACATGTAATGATAATTAATTTGGCTGTTATAGACCAGAAAAATGATTGGGGGAGGAAGTCACAGAAATTCTGGAAAAGCTAACGAGCTGTAATAGTAATTCAATTGTGGGTGAAATAATGAGGCACATATTTAAGTGTTGTCAGTGGAGACAGGAGGGAGGTGAAGAACAAAATAATTATTGCAAGTAAAAAATTGGCCATGTATTGAATACAGAGAACAAAGAAAAGGAGTGAGTCAAAGATGACTTTACAGTTTTAAATCTAAGGAGCCGGGACAACGGCAACACCATGGACAGAGGTGGGGAAATTAGAAGCAAGGGCTAATTTTGAGTGAAAATGTTATGTACTTGGAGTGAGTTTTTTTTTCCTTTTTTATATTTGAGATGAACTATCCAGTGGAAAATTGGAGAGCTCTGCTGCCTGGGTCAGAGATCAGGTCCCATGATCTGAGAATCTGAGAGTCACCTACACAGAGGTTGTCACCAAAGTCAAGAAAATTGATGAGTCTTCTGAGACGAAGAATAGAGCAAAAATAAAAGAAGAAGATTAAGCGAGAAGCCATGGCTAGGTGTCAGAGGAGGCAGAGAAGTTACAGAATCAAAGAAGTTAAATATAGGTACACACTAGGCATATGTATTATCACAGAATCACTTTTTACCAAAGTTAATTTCTTTAGGATAGTCTGAAGGACAGAGCAACAATAGAGAGGGTGGAAAAAGTTCTTTGGATACGTCAAATTGTTATTGTCTGTCTAACATTTAGTGATGTGGAGAATTGAGAAGACTTAGGAAATTTAAACATGGCATAGAGTAAGCATTGGAAATCAAAGACACTGAAGAAAAGAGAAGGAAAGTGGGTAAAGCTTGGAAATAAGGTCTTTGGGTACCAAGAATGAATGGAATGAGGGACGCAGGTGAAAGGATCAGTTTATCTCTAGGATGATTATTACAGCTAACATAATGTCACCACTGTATTTGACTCTGTGGGCCAGTGTGAAAATAATAAAAGTAGCCAACATGTATTGAGTTCTCACTATGTGTGAGGCGCTGTACTGAGCGCTTGGCATATATCGTGGCATTTAATCATCATATAACCTTATCACCTAAGTACTTTTATTATTATCCCCATTTATAGGGAAAAAACCCCAAGGCAGTGAAAAGTAACAAGAATTAACATAGATTATCAGTAAGTGAGAGAACTGAAAGTCAAATTCATGAGTTTGGATTCAGAAATAAAACCCTGAAACACTATTTTAGGATGAAAATAATTAGTGTTGAATTTGAAACAAGAAAAAGTGAATGAAGCCATTAAAACAAGCAAATTGAGGGGGGACTAGCAGCTTTTTAATTAAAATATAACAAAATGCATATGTCTGTTCTAATTCCTACCATTTCAAATACTGGAAAATTTCATAATAAAATAAATACATATATTTTTAGATATGGTGATTTAGCATAACTCTTCACAGTTTATGATTCACATATATTATCTCATGTGATGCTTACAGCAAATTATATAAAAGAAAATATGGGCATTCTTTTCTTTACAGATGACAAAAAACTGAGGACAGCAAAGAGCATAAGTTTGCCAAAGGTGCCCTGTGAGAATGTGACAGAACCAGGTCTGTCCTTTAACTCTGAAGTTGGTGTTCTTTTTACTTTGCCAACTGACCTCCCATGAAGCACACCATTCTATTGAAAATAACAGAAGATATACGTACATAACATTTGATAAACTCCTCTATGTTTCTATAAATATTTCTGAAGAGAACATTGTATAGGAATCAGAGAAATCTAACTCTCTAAAAAAATTCGCTTCCACTCTGGACTGACTTTCCCGTTCTCTGCACAAAGCCTACTTACTGTATTTAACCCAGAAATATGGATAATTCATTCGGAGAGAATTCTTCAGAGTTATTTCTCCATTACTTTTGAGAACTACTTCCCCGAGGCGGTAATGAAGCTCTGTGCGTTCTTTTATCACGCCACCAGGGATACAAAGTGAGTTTTGCTTTCAGCTCTGAATTGAGCATCACGGGCTGCAAAGGCGTAGTTTGTCCCGTGTTCTTATGAGTCACATATTTTAACAAAGCCCAACTTGTAATCTTTTGTCACAATGTTGTAAAAGCTTTTCTTTGGTATTCTTCTTGCTCTTGCTTAAGTTATTAGCAATAATTTAAGCTATAATTAAAAATAACATTTCGGCTCCCATTCTTCAAGTAGGCACTTTATAAATTATTGTTGTTTACTTCAGCCCAGCACCGTGAAATTACCAGCAAATATTAGGAATTTGGTCAAACAAAATAAATTATTTATTAAGTACACTATCCAGAAAATGAAATTCATTGCATTGTTCCCTTCGCTTTCCCCACCCCTCAAGATTAGCTAAATAATTTAGCTTTAAATACTACCATAATTCACTTTGGAAAAGAGGTCCTAATGCATTTGTTTAATTGAGCTTAGATGTTTAGGTTTCATGATTAACAATATATGAAAAGTAAACATCCATGAACAGACATTGCTCAGCATCTTGTGCAGAGGTTTGCTATGCTGACAGTGCAGTGGTCCAGGTTCTAGTTCAGCTCCCAGGAGGGGACGTAGGAAACTCTAGTCACATCCTGTTGAAAGAGTGGACTGAAACCCAAAACAGTCCACACGTACAGAGCATATCCCCCAGGAGAATAAAATAATCTAGGCAGAATTGGGATTTGAGAAAGGCTTATAGAATTTAGAATTATTCCAGTGTGTCTAGGGCCATCTATGAGGGAATACATGGGGTGTGTGGCTACCTTAGATTCTGGATTAATAATTTGGGAGTCTGCAGGAAGAGGAACCGTTTCACTTCTGTAAGGTAAAAGATGTCTGCATCCTGAAATAGCTCCTTTCACCTAACAGCAAAATCATACCAACTGAAAGTCTATTTCCAGGTTCCTTTGGATCAGTGTGTCATCTATTAAAATGTAAATAGCCTGGACTCATTAAGGGGTCAATAACTTGGAGGGAAAAATCGTTCAATCAGATTATGTTTTTGCTAACACAAGATGAAATTCATACACTGTGAGGCCAGTTAAAAACAAGCCTTCTGAGGATCTTGAAAAACAAGCAGTCTTTGTATTTGATGTGTTAGGCAATAGTGAACCATCAGACTTTCTTGTGTAAGAGTGAAAAATAATTTTTAAGGGAAATTAGTCAATAAGGTGTATAGGATTTGAATTAGATTATGACAAAAATAGCAGGTAAGTATTATCTCAGGCCCATTAGCCAGTGGTCTCTGCTTTGTCACAAACCTGCTATGTGATCGTGAACAATCACCTTATGTTTCTTTCTTTTTTTTTTGAAAGATTGCATGGAAGTTGTATTTTATTTTCCTTCCGTCCTTCCTTCGTTCTTTCCTTCCTCCCTCCCTCCCATTCTCTCTCCCTTCTTTCCTCCCTTCCAGTAGACTTAGGGGGTACAAATGATTTTTGTTACATGGATGAATTGTATAGTGGTGAAGTCTGGGCTTTTAGTGTACCCATCACCCGAACAGCGTACATTGTACCAACGGGTACTTTTTCATCCCATACCCCCTCCTTAGTTTCCATTGTCCATTACACCATAATATGACCATGTATGCCCATCATTTACCACTCACTTGTTAGTGTGAACATGTGGTGTTTGTTTTTCCATTCCTGGGATACTTCACTTAGGATAATGTTCTCTAGTTCCATTCAAGTTGCTGCAAAAGGTATTCTTTCATTCCTTTTTATGGCGGGGTAGTACTCCATGGGTGTGTGTGTGTGTGTGTGTGTGTAGTATACACACACACATTTTCTTTATCCACTCATCAGTTGATGGGCACTTAGGTTGATTCCCTATCTTTGCAATTGTGAATTTTGCTATGACAAACATATGAGTAGAGGTGCCTTTTGATAAAATGACATCTTTTCCATTGGGTAGACACCCAGTAGTGGGATGGCTGAATCGAATGGTAGATCTACTTTTAGTTCTTTGAGAAATCCCCACACTGTTTTCCATAGAGGCTATACTAATTTACATTCCTACCAACAGCGTATAAGCATTCCCTTTTCACTGCATGTGCACCAGCATCTATTGTCTTTTGATTTTTTAATAATATCCATTCAGACAGGAGTGAGATGGTATTGTGTTGTGGTTTTAATATGCATTTCTCTGATAATTAGTGATGTTGAGTATTTTTTCACGTTTCTTGGCCGTGTGTCTATCTTCTTTTGAAAAATGCCTGCTCATGTCTTTTGCCCACTTTTTTAATGTTTATTTTTTTTATTGCTTATTTGTTTGAGTTTCTTGTAGATTCTGGATATTAGTCCTTTGTTGGAGGAATAGTTTACGAATATTTTCTCCCATTCTGTAGGGTGTCTATTTACTCTGTTGATTATTCCTTTTGCTGTGCAGAAGCTTTTTAGTTTAATTAAGTCCCATTTGTTTAGTTCTGTTTTTATTGTATTTGCTTTTGGGGCTGTAGTCATAAATTATGTGCATAGGCTAATGTCAAGAATAATTTTTCCTATACTTTCTTCTAGAATTTTTATGGTTTCAGGTCCTACACTTAAATCTTTAATCCATGTTGAGTTAATTTTTGTATCTGGTGAGAGATAGGGATGCAATTTCATTCTTCTGCATGTGGCTGTCCGAATTTCCCAGCACCATTTATTGAATAGGGTGTCCTTTCCCCAGTGTCTCTTACACTCACTTTTATTACCTCTAAAATGATGGCATTAGATTGTTTTAAGGTTTCTTCTAGCTCACATTAAAAATCAATTATCATTGTATTGAATCATGAAACCATAGACACTTAAAATTAGAATGTACCTCTGTAATCACTTCATCTCCTTCCCAATTCAGGAATTCCTCAATATCCTTGGTTAAATGATCTGTAGTTGAAGACTAACTCTGAGAAGAAGCTTTCCATTATATACAGCAGCTTCTTCTAGGAGAGAAGTAGGAGACCACCATGGTCAACAGCTTGAGCTTTGGAGTCATATGCATGAATTTAAATCCCTGCTCAAGAGCTGTGTGGTCTTTGGAAGGTCATCGCTTAGTCTCTATAAGCCTTATTTTCTTCATTCGTTAAAAAAGATGTTGTTACTATTGGTATTACTATTATTGACAAAAACTTTTCCCTTGACCACACCTTCATCAGGCTCCTCTGAGCACTCTTCTCAACTATGCTCACCTTTGCTGAGCCGAGTTTTAGCAAGAATCTTGTTAGATTAGTTTAGCAAGACTCTCCCCACTATTGATGATATCTGATCACCCTCAATATCTGATCAAATTCTTCCTCAACCCCACCCTTAACATCTGGTAATCCTGGCCTACTTTCAACAGGCATCTGGTTAAGTTAGTTAGGCAAGGACCACCCTGCCCTTGTTGTGTCCTTAGTAATTTTCCATCCATTGACCTCTCATGTTGCTCATTGTCAGTTGCATCACACTTTGGCACACAAATACTGATACAAACCTGGGTTTTCTCTCACCTTGATTATTTTCAGGTGGTCATTTTTTTTAAGAATGAAACCTGGGATTTAATAATAGAATGGGATTATTCAGAATAGGTTTCCAAAAAAGGCAGCTGTCTCATTAAATAATGATGGACGTGTCTCTTGTGAACTGAAGCTTGAAAGAAATAATGGACACTGTGATGATGAAGAGTGAGTATTTTCTAATGGCAGGATGAAAGAAGGAAAGGCATGGAGATAGGAATTAGTAAACGGCTTGTGGGCAACAAGGAAGCAAAGAAGTGGGTGATGTTAAGTCAGCTTTTAGCTGAGACATCACTTTCTTCAAGAACTGTTCCTGGTAGTCCTCTCTCCCAAGATTGGGGGACTTGTTTACAAAATACCTGAGAACCCAGTTAGACCAGTTTTTAAAATGTATTTATTCATCATGTCTTATTTCTTATTTTTCTGGAACATAGAAGAAATATATTAGAATTTTGAAAGGATAGAAAAGCACATTTGATCTGAATTTTGTATCTGTATCTACATGTCCACTGGGACATTAATAATGAAAATTTCTTTTCCTTCTTACCAATTCCACTTCTCAGAGTGGAATTGCAATTTACCTGTCTGGGTTCATCCCCCTTTTAGGCTATAAGCTCCTAAAATACGTAAAATGAGTTATGTTCAGGGTTGTGAAACCCATGGTTAAAGAAGGAAATCTATATGAAGATGAGATCCCCTAAATGTTAAATCCCACCAGGCAAAATTTCAATATGCAGTCAGTATTGTATGTAATCTAGAAATAATACATAAGATGAAAAGAGGAATTCTCCCTATGAAAAAGCTATTCATGGTGCTATGACAGAATGGTAAGGCAGACTTTATTCAGGACTATTATAACAGGGATAGGGACTACGGCAATTCAGCAGGGGGTAGAGAAGGGGCTCAACTCCAAATTTGGGAATTTGTAGCCAGGGATCAGGGTGGGGGTCGGTGGATGGAAAATCACTAACAGAAAACCTCAGGTTTAAGGGAGGATTCTGGCTGGATTGAACAGACAGGATACTCACTGAAGGCAGATGGGGTATCTGCTGGGCGATGGTGGCAGATAAGGACTTTGATTAGATATCCACAGTGATCAGATGTCGAAGGTGAGGAATTCTAGCTAAACCAACTTAATGGAGTTTTTTCTAGAACTGGACTCTAGAGGACATGTCCAGGGATGGGACATCGTTGAAAAAGAGCTCAGAGAAGGCTGACTAAAGTTTGATTAAAGGAGGGAATCTTTGTCATCCCTCGAAGCATAATTACCAGACAAGGGAGAATATGTTTTTGTTTGGAAAAAACTGGGCTGGCACAAACTAAGAAATCATAACGCCGTAGACTTTTAAAAATGGCTATGGGAAATAAGCTTTCGCCACAACAGGAGCATTTTGCCTAAAGATGCAGCATTGTTGGCCTTTTGTGCGTCTCACCAGCACACAACGGCACTGAAAATGAAAATTGGATTTAACTATAGCAACAAACATCATCACGTAGGGTAGACTGAACAAAAGTAACCAGGAGAACAAGCTTTAGAAATGATAAAAGCTCAGTATCTTGGCAACCTTTTGTGTCGGGCTATTTTTAAAAAAATGGATAATATTGTGGTCTGTTTCTAATTTATTCAGCTACTTGCTGAGTGATAGCAACATCACAACTACAGAAACTGTATGTCATTATCTTGACATTGTAAGTATTTCTTAAATACAGTAATACTTGTTTTATTTTTTCATATTTAGTTTTGCTATGGTGGGAAGAAACCCTTAAAGCGGTATTTAACTTGATTACTTCAACTGTGTTGCCTTAGTGACAAGTCACTATTTTGTCCATTTTTTTTTTAATTTTGAGAAATATTTTAGTGCTTACTGTTTCTATTAGAGAAAAATTTTAGAAAATATGACTTCAGCATCCCCTTGTAAGTCAGGAATATCTTTAAAAGAATACCCTGGGATTTAACTTATTAGTCTAGAAGAATCTGTGAAATATACTTACTGTGCTACAAAGGGTTAAGTAAACAAAGGGTTCCTAAAACACACTTAAGAAAAAGTTAAGTTCCACAAATATGAAATGCCATTTGCCATAGGCATTGTATTGGGTGCTGGCTGTGTATGCAGAGATGACTATGAAAAGCCTGGTTTTTGTGTGGTTCATAGGCCAGTTGCAAATAATAATCCCTTATAATTTTCATAACTTAGCACTTTTACAGCTACCATAAAGGGAATAATTTAAAGTTTATTTATGTGTGATTCATAACTGGCTGATCTCTCAGGCATTGTTCTGAAGAAGGACTAACCTTTGTTAAATGCATACATTTCTGCTCCTCCTCCTCACCCAGGGCTCGGAATTATAGGTGTACAAAGTAGCTCAAGGGAAATCAGAGGCGTGTGTGAAGCATGTCTCCATCCTAATCTTTCTCAAATACAACTTACAGGTTGAGTTTGACCATCTAAAACCTTCCCTCACATATGTGAAAATCAGACCAGTCATTCTCACATGAGGCTATAACAGACACGTAGCATTCTAATTTTCTTTATATAGATTTTTATCCTGTTATAATCACCATCAAGCATATTTTATAATATATATAATGCAAATGTGTGGTGCTCTTTCATTAATCTTTTCTTCTATGTAACTTTTTTTGCCAGGTAGTTCTGCTTTTATCTCACAATGCCTAGCGTAGTAATAAACGTTCGTTAAATCTATAAATAGTGAATAATTGAATATTCACTCTTTCTATGCCAGACAGCATTTGCCACCTTCGGTTGCTCTCCTTCCTATTTGCTTTTCACAAGGCTCCATAAACACTGTGGTTGCAACTGGAAGTCACTGGGCATCTCCCTCCTCCTCCATAGCCAAATGGCTCCAGATGCCTTCTGTTATGTGGCTTTGTCTCCTCTTCTCCCATTTCTCATGCTTGTAAGGTGGTTCTTCTATTTTGTTTTTTGTTTGTTTGTGTGTATGTGGGAAACATTCCATGTCACAATGATTTCTAGTAGCTACATAGAGACATTTCTGAAGCCTCTAACCTCAAATTCTTCAACTCTGTTTTATTATTTTAATGTCTTTCCCCTACTGTCTGAGCATTTACATAAAATGCTACTTCTACTAAAATCTACAAAAATATTTGAGCACCAATGTGTATATACATTCCATATATTATCCTATTTAATTCTCACTGTAAGGTTAGAATCTCTACCTATTAGCTAGCCACCCATCCATCCATCCATCCATCCATCCATCCATCCATCCATCCATCCATCCAGTTGGTCAGTAACTGGCCTCAGCTTACTGCTGATGGTTGTAAATCCTGATTTCAAAGGGGCTCTGTGACTTCCAAAGCTTGTACTTTGCTACTGTGCCTCAATATCTCTCCCAGTTTTTGCCACTCTCTGCTTTCATACAATTGAAAGACAGAAGTATTAACCGAGAAAATACTTTGACATTGATCATTCCATCTTCTCATGAGAAAAACAGAGCCTCCTATTTAGTTTCTGCACCTGTTGTTCCATGTGGACTTTAAAATTTGTGGACGAGGGAGCTGCCTGTGGTTGGGGGCAGCTATTACATGTACATAACAATTAGCAATGGGCAATGCTTGATTATATTCTTACCCTGCTTCCTACTGCTTTCTAGATACCCCATGTCTATTTCCATCTTTTGTTCTCTTATTTTCATTGCACTAATGTCATTTTAGGTCTTCTTCCTCTCCAGAGCAAGCCAAACACTGCCAGTGGCCCAGCAAGCTCTTTGATATCTTCTGTGCTATCAGACCTGCCTTTGTCTCATTTGATAGCACTGTGCTTTGCTGCCTCTTGCTTCAGCTTCCCTGGGTACTCTTTATAGATTTTAAATATTCTCATTTTGGTTTATATGCGGCTGTCAAAGCGATGTTATCTGCATAAGGTACCTGGGCTTATTAACCTATGATAGCATCTCTCTTTTTAAATTATGTTCATTTGTCTTTTCTCAGATTTATTTATTTTCTTTTGAGAGGGTCTACATAGCACACATGAAAATAAAGGACTGTGGACTATGTGAGTAGACTTCCTCACTCTCCTTGTCACATTAATTTATTTATTCCCTCACCCACTGAGAGTTTGAATATGGGTCACTTTGATATATAACATCCTCAGTTATTTCAGCAGCTTCTCTGGCAAACACTATTTTGGATGTAGATGTAAGGAAAGGAAATTATTTATGGTTAATCATCAAACCATATTTTTGAATAAACTAATTAATAATTTTCTCACCTCTCCATTTTGGCCTGTGTCAAATCTCCTTGGAAATTGGCAATCAGCTATTTTTGGCTCCATGACATGTCATCTGCCCTGCGTGTCATGCCTTCTTCAAAGCTTGCCAGGCTTTGAAGGCAGATGCCTACATAAATTTTGTGATTGGTGTTCACAGCGTTAGTGGTCTCCAGATTCGAATGCTTTTTCTCTCTCCCTTGTAATATTATTGATAATTTTTCTTGTACTGACCTTCTCACCTTTTATCCATGTACCTTTAATCCAAAGGTTTTCTTAGAGTTCTTTTCTAAAGGGCTGAAAGACTGAGCAGAACACCATCAAATATGAAACTCCTCCCCAAATGCCAAGTTTTACCTTAATCACTCTGCTCAATTTTTGAGTGGAGGCATCTGCTGTAGAATAATTTCTAACTCTTTTATTAACTCCTTGCCATTGGCACACATTATTTCTGTTTTATTTATATATGACTTATAATTTTCTTTCTTAAAAAACCTTTTCTTGATATCTAATTTCTCTTACCGTGCCATCTTATTGTTTGCTTTTAATGCTTAAATCTACTCCTAACCTCTTGTCTGCGCATTCTGTTTTCTGTATTTTTCTTGTCTGACATCTTCTGTATACTTTTTACCTGGATGATATAGCAAGTTCTCTCACCTGCACTTTGATTTTTGCTATTTTAGGTTCAATTTCCTCCCCTATGTTTTGCCTCCCTTGCTCTCCCCATAAAATATTTCTGCAGCCCTGTGGAATATTGACTTTCTTCTTGAAAGCCTTGTCTACTCTCAATCCCTTTTGAAATCATTCTTTGTATCACCTTTAACTTAAACAATACACTTGGATAACCATCTGGCAACACAAGAGAACGTATAGAAACTGGAATATGGAGGAATGGGAATTTCCCAGATGCTGGATTGCTCTTTTTCTTTTTCTCAGACTGACAGATGTATCTAGAAAGGGTAAACTTTCCAGAGGAAACTTCAACTAAAAATAGCTAGGCACTGATAATTAGTGTGTGCTTTAGAGGTATTCTTTGTTATCTCCAGAAACTTCCTTTCTGGCCTCTTCCCAAATTATATTTCTGCCAAATTCTTGGCTTTTGAGAAATTTCTGCTTTTTGCCAGGGCATTATAAGAAAAGGGAACTTCTTTCTTATTTTACAAGCTAAATTCCTTCTCACACACGAATCCTATCAATTCTGCTGTTACATCTCCTTTTTATTGAATGTGTTGTAGAGTGTTTGATGCCTATGCAAATACACATCCTATAATCCTATGCTCTTGCATATCATTTCTAGCTATTTGCTTGTATAGATCACGTGTTGCTGCTGTTAATGTTTTCATCCCAATCACCTCCATGGAGAGGCAGCCAAAATGTTCTCGATTGTTTGGATGCAGAAAAAAAAGCAAGGTGTTTGCACATCCCTCCTTCCTTCTTGTTCTTCTTGTTCTTCTTCTTCTTCTTGTTCTTCTTCTTGTTCTTCTTCTTCTTCTTCTTCTTCTTCTTCTTCTTCTCTTTCTTCTCTTTCTTCTCTTTCTTCTTCTTCTTCTTTTCTTCTTCTTCTTTCTTCTTCTTCTGTTTTTAAATAGATACACATTCATGTGCCTAAGCACACATCAAATTTGCCCTGAAATGACTCTCTACCAAAATATTAATTTTTCACAATCCATTTTTCTGTTTTTACCTGAGTTGGTACCTACTGAAAATTTACAATGTGGTATTAATATAAGGAAGGCATAGGTAATAGGCCTTTTTAAGAAGTGTAGAGTATAATCTTTTTGTAATGTTAATGAATTATATACTGTTTTGCATACAATAATGAAAATTCTAGTAAAAATTAACATTTATTTAGCACTTCTTATGTACCAGGCATTGTTCCAAGTGTTTTCTACACATACACTCATTTAATTTTTACAATAATCCTGAGAGGACTATTAGTATTCTTGCTTTACATTTGAGGAAAGAAAGCTTCTATTCATGTCTTTTGTATGTGCCCAAAGGAACTCCAAAAACAGCCTATGTAAGAATATATGCACGGAGCAATTTAATGGATGAGCAAGAATATCCATTTATCTGTTCAACCAATATTTACTGAACATGTCCCTCCTGACAAACACCATGTCTACGGGACACACGAAGATGAATTGCATACTCGCTGGCCAGGATTTTAGCCGAGATCGTGAGCGTCTGGAGCCCGTAGCCGTAGCGCTGATTTGCTGACTCAGGCAGGCGGCTCTTCCATGGCGTAGTAGCAGCAGCTCCCTTGGCTGCCTTTCCTGTAACATCTTTGGGAATCATCTATGTGAACATATTTCTTTAGATCTCCTAATTATTCTGCAAACCATTTCATAATACTGTGTACTAAGTCGTTTTCTGCCTAAACAAGCTTTGCTAGATTCTGTTCTCTGAAACTGAAACCTGAACCCCAAGTATTCATCTTTCCAAGAACATATTCACAGATGTCTCAGTCTTTGGACTCTGAGAAACATTGTGTTTAATGTTAAAAGTTATTTTAGCATCTCACTTGGTAAATAGTGGGACTACACACCCAAACTCCAAAGCAAGATCTGAAATTTATCAGTATTCAAGGATAATGTGATCATTCAAATAATTCAGAATAGGTTCATATTGTTTATTAGGGAAATGAAATAAAAACTTAAAACAATAATAATGTACAAACTTTTAGACATCCAAGGGGCTACTGATCCAAGAATTAAAAATACTGGTGTGAAGCATGCAGTTACAGAGGGCTTGGCTCTGTCGCAGAGAAAGCTCTCAATTGTTAAGTGATTTTAATTACAATATTGTTATTGTTGAATACCCAATGAGATAGTAATGTGACAGTACTTTGTAAAGTGGTCAGTGCTGTACACAGTGTTGATGGCATCATCCACATATAAATGCCTTATGTTTCCTAGTGCCATAGAGACAATGGTCCATGTCATGTTATTGTAACTGAAGAATGATTTACTTCATGGAAACCATAGACAGAAATTGCACAGAGGATCCTTCACTCTATAGGCAAGATTTAAGTTAAGCAGCATTAGTGTAAATGAAAGAGAAATATAATCATTACATGTCCATAGAGACTGTCTCTAGGTCAAGACAGAGGCCCGAGTGTGGAACAGTTTAAATTATTGCTTCTCGTGTTCTGCTTTACTTCAGGGATCTTGAGCTGCCGTTATAACGCCTTTCACCAGGCTGAACTCGCAATTGAAAATAAATCAGTCTTCAAGTGATTGAAATTACTATTGCCTGACTTCTCACACTTTGTCATTCCACAGGAAGCCTGGATTGGCAGTGGGTAGAGAATTAACTGACCTTTTCTCTTTCACTTTGTTGCATCACAGACTACAAAAATATTAGCTATAGCATCATTTTTTCCTATGAACACTAACCCATGAATTATCAGAAATTATAGTATGTTTCCCATTTTTATTTTATGTATATTTCCCCAATATTTTTTGTCCTCTGAACTCAATACTAAAATTAGACGGCTGGGGATATGATAGCAATTGGAGGCACACAAACTCATGGTACTAACGTGACCTTCACAATGCTATGGTAAAAATCTCAATATCACAGCTGCTATTAGCACACTAATAAGCAGAGGGCTAGACATCTTCTCATATGGATAATATGTATATTTTCAATATTCAGGGTATTAGGAGAGCTTTTATTTTAGTCTCTGAAAATACAGCTTTCCATACCTTAATTATATTTCTAACTCTATTGACAGCAATCATAATTTTTAGAAAACAAACTAAGTTTGCATTAACTCTATCCAGCTAGCCTGACAAACAAAACAGCGCTCGAACTCACTTACCAGGGCCTTACTCAAAGACCATGCACTGAGGCCATGGTTTCAGGCACTTTTCCAGGTTTTTTTTCACAGAATTTTTGCTAGAATTATAGTTCTCTTTGATTATGCACATTTTAGAGATGAGAAAACTGAAGTTTAGTGCAGTTAAGTAACTTTTCATAGTTTAAAAAAACAAAAGGATGTGGTAGTGCTGAATAGTTTCATGGTAATAAATGCTTTTTGAATGAATGAAATCATGGTTGCATGAAGGACTAAATGAATAAATTTGACACATCTAAGAAGCTTACATTTGTCATCTAGTGTAAATTTTTACTACCTGAGGAAAGAAGAACAATTGTGGAAACAATTGAGAAATTCAAGTCGAACCAACAGTAAAGATCAAATGCATTCTTTAGATAATCAGAATATATATATGAAATTAGTAGGGGGAGATGAATGTGAGATGGAATTTTCAGGTTGCAAACATACAGAAAGTTACAAATTTGCCAGTGAAGACTAGGAGGCTCGGTTAGAAGCCCACAGACAATATCAGAGAAGTTATGCTGCGTGCCTGTTTGCTTTTTGTTTTGCTCAGTATGCACAAAGCAGGTACCTGGTGATTGAAGCTCACTTGTGCCTAAGTCAATAAAACGGACGGCAGGACAGCACGCAAAGCCTTTATGGTTCACAATGCTAATTTCATAATCAATACCAGTAGCAAAGGCTGCAGTGACTGGTATTGACTATTAAGATGCACAGAAATGGACGCTGGAGTCTGTTTTCTACCCGTATGTGCTACTTTTTCTCCCCAACATAACCATAGTCTCGCAAAGTGGGTTCATTCACTACTGGTCTGGCTAGATTTAACCTTTAGTAACCATCCAAGTTTTAAAAATTTCAGTGAAGCGATTTACAAAAAATAATCTCAGAACTGGGCTCCATTATGGATAAAAATTAGTGCATTTAAAAACCTCCCAACAAGTTTCCTATACAGCTTCTATAAAATACTATGTTCGTATGAACCTTTGGGTAAAAAATAGAATGATACTGATTTTGCTACATGTAGAGTTGAATAAATGTATTTATATAAATTGACAATTTATATCAAAGGAGAATATGCAGTGAATAAACTACATGCGTGTAAATATGATAATTTATATGTTAATCTTCACATACATGTTTAAAACACTGTGGACATGCCTTCATAGCATTCCTTTCACTTGTATCTTAATTACTATCGTTGGGACCATAACCTTTGTTAAAGATGCTAAACCTTTTCTAAAGGTGTTAAATAGTGGACTAGTTTAGAGATGAGATCTGGTATCGGACAAAATTGGGTCTGAATTCTGACTATGTTATTTACTAGCTTTGTGGAATATGATATACTATTTAATTTGAGTAGGTTTTTTTTGCCTGCAAATAATAATAGTAAGAAGTTCACACATTTTTTTTCTTTTGGATTTAAAATAAGTAATGTACATACATAAAGTCACTTATCACGATACCTGGTTGGTATAAGAAAACACTTAAAAATGCTAACTATTAAAACTATCTTTATTGTCTTTCATCTCTGGAGAACCTGGATCATTCACAACTAACAATCAAACTAAGTCACAATTTACAAAGAGTTTCTGAAATTGAAAAAACTATTTGGACAATTCAGATCTCACAATTAGGATCTGAGATACAATGAAACTGAAGTACAGACAAAAAAATCAATTGCCCATTTTAATTTACTGGCTGGGACTTGGCCTAACTTAGTTAAAATGTAGTCAGGTGAAATAAGAGCAGTTATAGAATAGTTACACCTGGGTTTTGTATTATTCATTCTCTCCAGTGTATTCTCCTGCACTTGACATACCTTTAATGCATTTTTAATTGGGCATTTTATTAACTGAAATCTCAATTAGTCTGAAGTTATCCAGGAAGATTGGAAGCAGCCAAATTTGTTTTTTTCTTTGAAAACTACATTGTGCAGTAATATTCATAGCTACACCCACTCGACAGCAATTTTGAGTTGTGTGGAATGAGTCATGCAGACATATGCATGTGTATTTTTATCTGGCTAGAAAATGTCATGCCCATCGCATTCTCAGTCTGCCAAAAACATGCATTTCTGGACCTGAGTCCTCTTTCTCACATGCATGGAATGCAAGATAGGGAATGCTGTCCCGTGATGTATGTAAGTCATGTTTTAAATCACTCAGTAGAACCAATTTGCTGCTTCCAAAAACATCCTTTTAATAAAACTTACCACTGTGTTTATATTTTTCAAATATTATTTTTATAAAACCGAAAATTTTAACAATCATGGTTCATTACTTAAAATAGAAAATGTGAGCCTACCTGTTAATTGAGATATTTTGATATTTGTGTTTGCTTTCACATCTTGTATGAACTAGTAATATAAATGTGTAAAAATAGATATGTTTAGATTTTCTAAGAAAGTTAAGCGAAGAAATGATGAGATTGATCACAAATATTTTTAAATAATAAGACATGTTTTAGGTTAAATTTCCCAATTAGTTAATGAAATAATAGGTAATTATCCACTATCATATTGTATGCCCTATAACAGATTGGTTTGACTATCATATTTCCTCAAAACAACTGCTTATAGGTGAATGTTTATTACTTTCATCTTTTGGAAATAACTTTATCTTACTAGCTTTTCATTAAAGTTCATTTGACATTTCCCTCCACCTTGATACTTCTTAAAATCTTAAGAAAATTAAATACATTGGTCAAAGATGATCTCACAGTCCCCATTAACCCTTGAGTTATTTGAAGCAAACTAATCCAACCAATCTTGCTGTACATTCTAATTGTCTTAATCATGTTGATGTAACCCCGGCCCCCAAACAAACAAAGATAGTCTGTT
This sequence comes from Varecia variegata, assembly GCA_028533085.1. Taxonomy (NCBI): domain Eukaryota; kingdom Metazoa; phylum Chordata; class Mammalia; order Primates; family Lemuridae; genus Varecia; species Varecia variegata. The sequence goes on along the minus strand of CM052449.1, from coordinate 2,194,605 downwards.
TCTTTAGACAGAATATCGTCGGGACATAGTGAGAATAGAGACTGTGCCCTCAAGCACACACACACACACACACACACACACAAACAAACACACCCTACACCTACCTACCTACCTTCCCCCAACCACCCTCACCTTTTCCCAGGCCCCAGACTAAAAGTCAGACTCATTTGCCTGAGATTCAAGCTCCTTTCTGGTGTGGGTAGGACCGTCTTTCAGCCTGGGCCCTGCTACCCTGCAGGCATGACTCACCCTTTCCCCCAGCACTCAGCACTGCCCGGCTGTTGCACACGCAGACTCCTTTGAGGGAAAGCAAAATTGTTAATTTGACTGGAGCATTGCTTGTATGGCTGAAAATGGAAAAAGATAGGGCTGGAAAGATAAATTGGATCCAAAGTATGAACGTTTTGACCCTTTGGCTGTAAAATTTGGGTTACTTTTAAGAGCAATGTAAATATATTTATGATACTTTAATAAGGAAGTGACTTAGAGTGGTGCTGTAGAAATATCACCTAGGCAGCAGTAAATAAGAAAGCTTAGAGTAAATAAAAGGATGATGAAATCCTGAAAGAGGGGAATGCATTTGAATGGAAAGGAGATGAAGGAGACAGGATAGTGGTAAGAGCATGAATTCATAGCCCAGCTCCGCTTCTTACTACCCACGTGGATTTGGACAAGTTATTCCTTGGGTCTAAGCCTTACTTTCCTCATTTGTAAAATGGGGATAATGAATGTACTACTTATATATTTAGATGGGGATGAGGATTTAATGAAAAAAATACCAAATACTTACAATGTGTTTAGCAGAGAGCCTAGCTCATAGTAAGTGCTCGTGGAATATTGATGGTTTCATCATTACTATTATTATAGCAAATGAATTTCATATTATATTGGCTATGATTGTCAAGACAGAAAAAAGAATAAGAAATTATTCTAAGACTTCTAGTTTGAGTGCATGGACTAAGAATGACATCATCAGAATGTGGGACTATAGGGGACAAAAGAACAGGAGAAGGGAAGATAATAAGCTAATTTTTTTTCTTTTACAGCTTTTACTTGAGGGGTTGGTGGGACGTCCAGGTAGGACTTGTTTTGTAGGCAGTTAGGACTGTGGGCCTAGTGCTCAGTAGTGAGCTGCCAACTCACAGTGATACAAACAGACTGACAAGTTCTGATCAGGTCATTGTGGTTCTTATTGTGCGTTTGATTTTTATCCAGTGGATAGTTTTCATTAAAATGACCATCATGGTCATATGGGAATCTAAGTCTATCTTTAATAAAATCTAATCAAAGAGATAAACTATTTCACATCCAAGGCTTGTAGCTTCATACTGAGTCATTTCCTACACTTATGTAATCACATTGTATGTGTATTTGAAAGAAGAATGTAGACATAATTTTGTTTATTTTCATCTGTAGAAAAATGGTTCAATTACCTCAGATCACTAAAGATGACTCAGGGAATCTCCTTGTAATCAATTCAGGGAATTTTCCCAATGTTGATAACTCCGAGAGTTGCACTGTGCTGTTTGGTTTTAGCTGGGTTCTCGGTGACAATAACATTATTCCTGTCTTGGTGATTTGCCGGCACATTGACTGTAACGTCTACTCTAAGAGGTCCCTGCTTTCCTCAACCTCCCCATTCTGTTCCTTTGCCTGTCCCTTTCTAATTACCACATTTCCTCTTTCTTATGGAAATTAAATTTCTCAATCTGGCCTATTTTATGTAGGAAATTTGGTGCAATCTCTCTCACCTCCAATCTCTACCTCACTTTGAGATACTCAGGTTATGATATTTTTTTTCCTGCTCATTTTTATAAGGTACATGTTTTGGAAATGTGTTCTTCCAAAACTCCTCCAAGACCTGGCCCTTTAGTAATCTCTTCATTTTAGCATCTTCAATCTCATTGTCTCTACCCTGAAGCATATCTGGTCTACAGTTTCTGAATCACTGCACAGTGAGCATGAATCTTGTAATAAAAATGATAAGATTATTTCCCCCCAAATTAAAATGCACAGGATAACTCAATAGTGAAGCAAAACAAGCAAAAGGTTATTCACATTCTATTTCATCCCTATCCCTAGAAAAAAAGTATTTCTTCTTTATTTTGATGCCTTTATGCTTATTTTCTGTATGCCTCACAAGATGCTTGTCCTAGGATGCTTTGGATTCAGTTTTGTGTTGTCTCTCTTGCTACATAGCAGGTGTCTTGAAATCTGACTTCATTTTTCATGCACTCTTGTATAGCCATCGATCATCGTAGAAGGATTGCATGAAGTGTACTTGAAGCATGTTTGTGTTAAGATCCCTAGTTTTAAAAGAAAGTTTATAAAAATGAAGGCCATATTACAGCATAATAGCTGATCTTTTGTGTGGAAAAAATACAGCAACTCTCATCATCATATTTTCTGGTATGCTAAGGGAAGGGAAGAGAAATAACTTTTAATGAGTTTATTATTCGTGTTTGAGTCTTGTCATTATATATGTCTTTTGATTTAATTGTTCCATAAACACATTAAGATAGGGCTAGGAATTTGCCCTTCCTCCCTGTCACCTTTATAAATCGAATTTTTACCATTAGAAATAATTTCTTTCTGAGGGGAGGGGGAAATGGAGAAATTGCTGTTCCGTGGGTGTGGAGTTTCAGTCATGCAGGATGGAAGAGTTCTAGAGATCAGCTGCACAGCACTGTGTTTGCAGTTAATAGTGTACTGTGCGCTTAAAATTTTGTTAAGAGGATAGATCTCTTGTTATGTGTTTTGTTTTTACTACAATAAGAAATAATTTCTGCAGCACGTAGGCCTTTCAATCTTCACAATCTACTTATGAAATACAAATGCCCCTAAGAGGTAGGACATTCTATCTCCAGTATCCTATACTAGTACTGCGCAAATTGTGGTCCAAAGAATGGTGCTCGACTGTGAACTGTCTGTGATAAGTACAAAAACTGAGAGTATGAACTTAGAGAATTTTACAAAAATTTGACATTGCCATATTTTAAAATTTTATTTTATAACAGGGTCACTCTGCAATAGATTAGAGCAAAAAAGAAAAAAAAAAAACGTGGTCTTTCCATACAGATAATTTGAGAAGCTCCACCCCTCAGTGCTTCTCACTTGTTTCCAAGCCCCTGTAATGCTAGAAATTGTGGATATAACTTGATGCCTAAAGGATTTTTAGAACAAGAAAATGGGAATAATTACTTTCGATAATGGAGAGCATCCTTGTGGAATTCGATTGCCCAGAAGATACCACAAGCTGGAAACTTAAACAGGAATAAAAGATATGTAAAGCATGTTAACGCTGGTGAATCCTTATGCTTTAAGCAAGGTTGTGCTGAAGGGGGGCCCAGGATTCTCATCACTTTTACGGCAAATTTTTGGAGAGGAGAGCATCTTAGACTCCTCTGAGAAATTCATGAGAAATATTGATTCTTCCTTAGGAAAAAAAATTAAAGGGTGCATAAAGGTAAATATCTGCATACAATCTGGGGATGTTTGCTGTCGGAGTTGGGGATAGTGTGGTTAAAGTAATGCACATGAGGACTTTTGGCATCGCAGTTCCTACCCAATGCGAGTTTGTTTCAACCTCGAACTGGCCGAAGCATTTTCTCACCGTACAGTGAACATGACTAACGTGCTTGGCGTTGCCACAGCTTCATTAGACACGGAGGTTGCTGCATAGGGAACGGGAGATACACAGGTAAGGGAGAAGAAAGCCACAAGCCCTTGCAAACTGAGGGGAAATGATGCTCAGCAAAAATTATCTGCAAGTATCTGGGAAAAAATGATCCTCTTCCCAGAGGTTCTGCTCTTAATTTCTCCCATCCCACCCATCAGTTAGATTTTCTCATCTGTAGGTAATAATGTTGCTTCCTTAGGTGACTTTAATTATTTTATATGACTCAGCGTAATGATGATGATGATGATAAAAGTGATAATAATTGTTCACATTCATGGGGTTTTGTTTATTAGTTAGCAGTCACTACACACACACACACACACACACACACACACACACACACACACACAATTTGCTCCTTACAACAGCCCCATATGGGAAGTACCATTTTACAGATGAAAAAAGTGATGCACATGGAGGTTAATTTAATTTGCTCCACATGACACGGCTTTAAGTGGTAGAAGTAAAACAGAGATACCTTCTTTGTTGAGAAGACTTCCAGGACAGGTTAATTTCCTCTCCTGTGTGATCCCAACGCAGCCTGTATTTAGGTTATAGTTACCTATGGGGTCCTTCTCCAACTAAACTATGAACTCTAAGAAGAAAGAGAGGCATTTAATAAATATTATAAAAACTCATATTTTTGAGTATTTTTAGAAATAAACAGCCAACAGCTAGCAAAAAAGAGGCACTTAAATATTTGTTGAAAACAAGTATAAATGAATAAACAAGTACTTGGATGAACAAATGAATTTCGTAATTAAAGATTATATAATCAAAGGCTAAATAAATGAATCTCATAATTAACTATTGTAAGTAGTAATAAAAATCCTGTTAGGAAGAAGTGACATCTTTCTTTGTCAAGTTGGTTAATGAGGGTTATTTCTGTGATGTATGGAACAGCAAAGTAGCATTTAGCTTGACTTCTTAAGGCAGATCTTATGACCATGAATTAATAGCAAAAATCAGCTAATATGGATAAAGGACCTAAATGTAAGACCTGAAACCATAAAACTCCTAGAAAAACACATAGGTGAAAAACTACACGACATTGGGCTGGACAATGATTTTTTGGATATCACACAAAAGCTCAGGCTGAAAAAGCAAAGATAAACAAACAGGACTGTATCAAACCAGAGCTCCTGCATAGCAAAGGAAACAATCAACACAATGAAAACCTAGCCACAAACTGGGATAGAATGTTTGAAAACCATATATCTGATAAAAGATTAATATCCAAATTATGTGAAGAACTTCCAAAACTCTGTTGCTAAAAAACAATCCAATTTTAAAAATGGGCAATGACCTCAATAGACATTTCTCCAAAGAAGATGTAAAAATGGCTGACAGGTAATGAAAAGGTGCTCAACATCACTAATCATCAGGGAAATGCAAATCAAAACCCTTATGAAGGCCGGGCGCGGTGGCTCACGCCTGTAATCCTAGCACTCTGGGAGGCCGAGGTGGGATCGCTCAAGGTCAGGAGTTCGAGACCAGCCTGAGCAAGAGCAAGACCCCGTCTCTACTAAAAATAGAAACAAATTATCTGGCCAACTAAAAAATATATAGAAAAAATTAGCCGGGCATGGTGGCACATGCCTGTAGTCCCAGCTACTCGGGAGGCTGAGGCAGGAGGATAGCTTAAGCCCAGGAGTTTGAGGTTGCTGTGAGCTAGGAAGACGCCACGGCACTCTAGCAGGGGCAACAGAGCGAGACTCTGTCTCAATAAAAAGAAAACAAAAAAAAAAACCTTATGAAATATTACTTCTTATCTGTTAGGATGGCTGTTATCAAAAAGTCAAGCAATAGCAAGTACTTGTGAGAGCGTGAAGAAACGAGAACCCTCTACACTCTTCTTGGAAGTGTAAATTGGTGCAACCATTATGGAAAACAGCATGTAGGTTCCTAGGAAAATTAAAAATAGAACCTCCACATGCCTCAGCAATTCCTCTTCTGGGTACATAAGCAAAGGAAATGAAATCACCACCTTGTAAAGATACCTGCACTTCCATGTTTACTGCGGCATTATTCACAATCGCCAAAATACAGAACAACTGAAGTGTGAGTTGATGGATGAATAAATAAAGAAACTCTGATATATCCATATATACATCTATGTTTATGTATTTGTCATGGAACATTATTCAGCCTTAGAAAAGAAGATCCTGCCATTTGCCACAACATGCATGAACTTGGAGGACATCATGTTAAGTGACATAAGCCAGACTCAGAAAGAAAAATACTACATGATCTCAACTATGTGTAGAAACTTAAAATAAAAAATAAAATAAAGTCCAATATACAGAGCTAGAGAATAAAACAGCGGTTACTAGAGGCCGGGGGAGGAACGCGGAGGCTTGGGGAGCTGCAGTTCAAGAAATACAAAGTTGAAGATACGCAGGAAGAATAACTCGAGAGATCTAATGTGCGACGTGAGGACTATAATTAATAACATTGTATTGAACTTGGGATTCTTGCAAAAAGAGCAGATTGTAGGTATTTTTGCTATAAAAAAATAAAAAGGGTAACCAGGTGAGAGGATGTATATGTTAATTGCTTGACTATAATAACCATTTTACTATGTATAAATATATCAAAACATCACGTTGTACTCAGATATATGCAATAAAATAAAACAATGGAACGAGGGACCACACGCCTTTGATGTCTATTTTTCTCTTTGTGCCAACTGGAAACTCCCACACTGAGCATGAACCTCGATCACAATAATTATTTCCACAAGGTTAAAACACAATAATGATTATTTCCATAAGGGTAAAACCAATACCACACACTGGGTTTTATTCTTTTACTGAATTGTCAATCTTACTCAAATCGATCTAGCCCTGCTTAGTGACAGCCTTGCTTAATGATGGGTATGATAGATACAGCCTTTTCGTCATGACAACGGCATCGGCCTGTTCCCTAGCATCCTCTTTCTAACCTTTCCCTCCCAATCCCGCTGACAAACACCACATTGCTCTTCCAAGGAGATGACTTCCACCATGGTACCTCCCTGCTCAGAACCTCCAGTTATTGTCCCACCACAGGATCAAGGTCAGATTTCTCAGCCCAGTGTTCAGGGCTTCCCACAGTCAGTCTAAACCTGCGTGTTCCACTTAAATCTGAACTGCTTCCCTCGCAATATCCTTCTATTTCGTGTTCTCTGCACATGTCTTGCTCAACCCAACATAGCATCATGCGGAGTTAAAGAAGAATACCAAACAAATCTTTCATTTTCCTTTCTGACTCTCTCTAGTCTACTTGTGTAACAGTCCCAATATAAACTCCATCAAGTCTACTGAGTACTCCAAATGATGCTGAATTTTTTCCCCTTCTCTGCTTGTGGAAGAATTCATTTTTGATATAATTTATTTAGCATTTGGTTTTATACTTTCTGTGGCATTCTTTTCCTCTATTTTTATTTTTTATTTATCCATGGCTTCTTTTTTTTTAACCTGATGGTCAGTGTTGTGAGGGCAGAGACCATGTCTTAGACTTCTGCTGTATTTCCTGCAATCCGTGCTTTGAACGATGAGTGTTTGATAGATAACTGTGGAATGCATATACTTAGGCTCCCGGGGTGAGTGTCTGATGAGAGGTTCCCAGAGCAGCACATAATTCCAGGCAGGAAACTTGCCAGGCTGAGTCATGCAGCAGCTGCAACATGTTTGCAATGTATTTTCTTATCTGGGCATAAGAATTAGGAATAAAGAAATTTTAGTTTGAAGTATAGTGAATAAACCCGGGATTTGTATGTTTTATAATTTAGTCATTCACTTTTAAAACTATTGCTGAGCTTCATTCGTCCTTTTGATTCTGAAGCAGTCATCATGGATTTGGCCACAAGCAATGGAAATGGCTTTAATAATAAGGAAACAATCTTACAAAAGAAAAAGACAAAAGGAAAAGTTCGGAGATAGTGTGGTTTCCGATTTAGTTAATTTTGTAACTCAGTGATATCCGCTGGTGCGAGGTTTCTCCTATCTTTCATCTTTCTGTTCTCGTGCCCCCTGCAGTGTAATATTCTCAGGCTGAGTCTCTTTTTATCTGCAAACTGGCAGTTACAGAGTCATCCTTCTGTTGCAGATACCAGTGTCTGGTGAGAGAAACAGAGTATTTCTTCTTTGGTATCTCTATTTAGATGTGAAGAAGCCTTTTCCAGAACCCCCAGCACATGTCTTATTACCTGAACCTGAGTTATGTGCTCACACCTACAGCAGTAAGTGGAAGGAAGGTTGAGACGTCTAGAGATCTAGTGGACAGTAACGTGGCCAGGGTTTACGGTACTGTATTGTACGCTCGAAATTTGCTAAGAGGACAGACAGGTTTCAAGTGTTCTCACACACAAAATACTATCTGGGGTGATGGATGGTGTGTTAATTACCTCGACTATGGTGATTGTTTCACAATAGATATGTATATCAAATCATCAGATCGTGCATATTAAACATATACAATTTTTAATAGTCAAATAGACATCAATATAATTAAATAAAGAAGAATTCTGGTCACATGAGGCAAGAGGAGAGATATCAAAACAAAACTGAGCCTCTTCACGTTAAGGGCACAGAGCTGCCCAGGAAATAACCAAACCCCCACTGTTAGCCAGTGAACCCCTCCCTGCCAGAAAGGTGGACAGTGCTGTCCCCCCTCCTGTTTGTTTGAAAAGATTGAATAAGCCAAAGCATTTCCTGACTCTGGGGACATCATCCAGCCGGTTGCTGGAATCTTCTGCCAGAACACTTTAATACTCTTAATGACTATAAATTATATATATATATATTATTTGCATTAGAATATTGGGTATGACTAAGCCCGGACGTTTCTCTAGGGCACCTTCTCAGAACAATAAATGTTAGACCTGGGGCCTTCCTGAGCCAATGTGTAAGGCAGAGAGATTAATTCTCCCCACCCCTCCGTTGGCTCCTTTCTTTTACCTGATGACTTTAAACCTTTTTCCAGTGTCCTAGAGCTGTGTCAAAACCTGTTCTTAGAAGTGTTCTATTTCCAGTCAGTTACACCGGAGCAGAATTCGTCCACGTGTTACCTTTACCTGGCACACATGGATTAAAAATTCATGATAGAAAGAAAGGTATTTTGGTTTTATGTGCCAAAATTGTAGGTATCAGCTAAGAGAAGCTGTACTATAGTATAAAGGATTCTAGGAATTTTCTGGCACTGCAAGCTATTCTATGAAGTTTGAAGCTGTTGAAACATATTTCAATTAACTATGTGAGCTGTATGTGCACCCACATGTGTGTATGCCTGGGTATGTGTGCATATGTTCTGGAGGTAGATGGAGGAAACAATTTTGAGATGCATGTTTTATATCATGATCTCTCTTAGGTTCATCAAATTATAGATACTCTCTCCATCCATCAGTTTGTAGAAGTTTTATATCAAATGCATAGACCACGTAACTGAGCTGACTATATAGGGAAAATGTACAGTATGGTGTTTTAAGCCACTTGGAAATAATTTTGTTTCTGATCAATGGCTTCTAAAAAATTTTTCTCAAAGATTACAAAAAAGCAATGTCACTATAATACTTCCACTCTTCATTTTTTCCTTAAAATCTGTTTCAATCTGTATCATCTGCTTAATTGAGCTTAATGCAACATATACAATACTCAAAATCACTGAAGTGTTCAGAATTGCCATATGAGTTTATGTGAGCATAGTTTTAAAAATTTAATCTCAGATTATGTCAGATTTCTGACATGTATTCTGCCTGAATAACTACATTATTCTTTTTCTCCATTTCATTTGGATAGATCTATAAGAAAATTATTTGTCTCTAATATGTCAAGGAGAAGGACTACTAATTAGAATAAGGCTTTCAATAGAATAAATTATGATTCCTAAGAATAAATTATTTCTTCATCAAGTCAATTTATAAGAGCTTAAAAAGACATATGAATTTTTGCCAAAAGACTAATTTGACACAGGAATCTCTTGTGAAGCTTTCTCCAACTCAGCTATGTCTTGTACAGTTATGAGCCCTTCCTAATTTGGGTCCCTACAAAGTATCTGTGGTGCTCATATTTCAATTCTTTTACCTACCACAGTGTATTACATTTATGTGCATTCTCTTAAACTACAAACCTTTGCATGTCGGGGAGCATTTCTGAATAATCTCTATGTGCCCGATACTCAGCCAAGTGCCAAGCTCACCCTAGGTGCTCATTTTTGGCTCCTTGCTCTTGACTACTCTGGGTGTTCTGTTAGAATTAGAGTAACGTTGAACTATTGATGTAAGGGGATGACAGTAGGAAATCAAAGCCACTTTGCCCATGTGTTTTCCTCTTTGTAGTCTGAATTCGGCACTATCAGAATCCTCACGTTCTGCCCTTCCTTATCTCTGAACTCATTCATTCATTCAGAATAAATTTATTAGATGTCGACTCTATGACAGTCACTGCACCAGGCTCTGGGATCCGTCAGTGAATGAAACAGAGAAAATACTGTTCTCATGTAGCTTATCCAATATATAGACAGTAGAGAAATAATCACAGAAATAAAATATAATGTCAAGTAGTGATAAATGTCATGAAGAAAAGTAAAGAAGAGGAAGGGATGCAGGGTTTTCAGAGAAGCCATTTTTAGATAGAAGGGTGGGTCAAGTCATCACTCTCAAGTGCAAATAGCTGAGCAGAGACCGGGGGTATCTGGGGATGGAATGCACCAAGCAGAGACCAGCAAAGGTGAGGGCCCTGGCGGAGCAGGTGTGGAGCAACTGACACGTAGCCACAAGAGCCTTGTGTCCGTAGCATGTCAAGCAGAAGGAACTGCGGTAGGAAGGAGGAGTTCATGTCTGATATCATGGGACTCGAAGGCAATATTGTAGGGCTTACGTTGTAGGGTCTTGGATAGTATTATGACATAAACACACATGCCCACATATTAATATATTTAGACATTAATTTAACATAATATGGGGAACCACTTATGACTTTGAACAGAAAACTGACTAATGTGATTTATTGTTGAAGATTACCCCGGTTTCTCTGTGAGCTATAAACTGGAGCATGGCAAGAGTGGAAGCAGAGGGACTCATGAGAAGGTGACCCCATAATCCAGACAGGAGATGATTATGCTTTGGACTAGGAAAGCGATTGCAGAATGAATGGGAAATGGTCAGTTTCTAGATTTACTGTAAAGATGAGCCAGTGAGAAACGTGGAGAGAATTAGGTGAAGGCTGAGGACAGTGAAGCCGGCTCCGTGGTGTGGCCGGAGCTGCCGGTAGGATGATGGTGCCCAGTGGTGAGATCGGGGGGCCGTGGGGTGGGCAGGAGGAGGGCGCAGAGGAGCTGGTCTGAAGTGCAGCGAGAATCACAAATTGGTGTTGGCTCTCTCAGTCTGTTTCATATTGCTGTAACAAAGTGCCTGAGATTGAGCAATTTACAAAGAACAGAAATTTATTTCTGACAGTTCTAGAGGCTGGGAAGTCCAAGGTCAAGGTGTCAGTGTCCGGTGAGGGCCTCCTTGCTGTCGCCTCAGGTGACCGAAGGCAGAAGGGCGGGAGACAGACACACACTGCGTGGAGCCACTGGCATAAGGGCATGAATCCCATGAACAAGGGAGGGGTTCTCATCTCCTAATCGTGCCGTGAAGGTCCCACCTCTTACTAACATCACCATGGCAGTATCTGGATTGTGGATGGGGACACATTTGAACCATAGCAGACACTTAAGTTTATTGTGCTTATTAGACACCTACATGGAGTGTCCTAGATTTCAGGGAAATGAGAAAGGCTGGAGGTTTCCATTTGGGAGTTACTAGTGGCTTCACACCATGGAATCAAATGCACTCATGTAGAGATTAACTATACAAACAAAAAAGGGAAGACACAAGAGGACTGAGACATGGGGTACTCCAGCATTTGTGGGTCAGACAGAGGATGATAATCTGGCAAAAGAGACTGAGAGGAAGCAACTATGAGAAAGACGAAGAAAGAGAATGTCTTGTCAGAGAAATAAAAAAAAGAAAGAAAAAGAAGAGAAAAGCAATATCTAGTTGAAACCTGCTTTTTTTTTTTTGCTTTAAATGTTTTATCCTCATTTTCTATAAACCTCAAAAAGTGAGATTGGTCTTGTGACCTAACCTATCTATGTATTAAAATTATTCAGACTGAGACCAGCATATTCAATCTTCCCAACGTGCAAAGCAACGTCTAAATTGTTCATAGTGGGCCACACTGCTCCTGCTTCCCTCAGTCAGTCGCTGTCTTACACCTAACGCCTGGCCCCACCACCTGGGGACGGGGTTGCAGGGTGGATGGCCCACATATTTGGACTGTGTCCACTAGATGTATTCAGACCCAGGCTCAGAAGAACATTTTATCTTATTAAGGTCAATTTTGTTAAAATGTATAAATACTTTGAAAGTAATTATAGTAAATGCCTTCTTATTTGGCCTTTAAACAACTGGCTGAGAATGTCTCCCATTCTGTCCTTAAAACATATTGACTGATGATGCCCAGAGCCACCGACCCCTCCTAGCCTAGGCTTCCCTTTCTGTTTGATTAGGACACTTCACCAAATTGTGGCTGTCCCCAGACTCATTTGTGCTGATGGTACTTATCAGGGCAATACCTAACTTGATGAAATATTTGTAAACTGATAAAATATGAAAACAACATATACTGCTTTGCTAAGCATTGATCAATGTGAGTCGCTAAAATAATTTTGATGATTAGGTGTTAGAGAGATAACTAACAATTAGGGTGAAAGTATAAAGATTTATGAAGGATTTGTAACAAAGTTCTGCATCTAGATTATTCTACCTGCCTGTTTAAGCTCTCATCATACTGGCAGGAAGAAAGGAAGGAAAGAAAGAAGGCAGGAAGGTGAGCAAAAAGAAATACATAAAAAAAAAAGAAAGAAGAGAGAAAGAAATTTGAAAACAAACAAATCAGAACTGTAAGATAACACATTTTGGATGTGATTCATATAAGAGAGACAGTGTAAAACTTCAATTAACCCCCCCCCCAAAATGTTACATGTCTGCATTCCTATATCAAAATGTTGGCAAATAGATGCATATATGTGTTTTAAGTTAAAAAAAATGTTTGAGAATTGTATGCATCATTTTTATTGGATGCACCATGAAACTGACTCTGATTTCTACACTGCTTTCCTTACTCTTTTGGTATTTATGTGTATGTATTTACCTGTGGCTCAAAAGAACTGATGAGTTTTATTTTAAAATGGTCAAAATTGCCATGAAACATGCTGCCTATCTCTTCTCAAAATGGCTTATTATCATGAGAGAAATTAAGAATCAGTTGACATGTGTCTTTTTAAACCTTCCCTCCTACTCTTTATATTATATATGTATTTAAAGTTTAAAATTAATTTAAAAATATATATCTATGCATTTGTTCTCTTATTATTTTATAAGAAAGTAATAAAAGGAAAACAAAACAGACCCTAGAAAACATTAATATTAAGCTTACCATTACTTGTTTGTCATGGCTACTTTTTCTCTGAATGTCTTCAACTTACATCTTACTCATCAGCACAAGTTTAACATGTTCTTTTTGTCACTAAAATACTCACCACTCAGCATTTTGCAAATGACTTTGTAGTATTTTGTTAGCAACAACTTCCTTTGGCTCCTTTGCCAAGTAGTTGATATCCAGATGCTCGTGAGCACAATAATGTGTTGGCATAAACTAATTATCTGCCATGTGCAACTATTTATATGTCCTCACTACGTTAGTGAGATATGAAAGCAATTTACAATTTCCTTTAAATAGCCACAAGCACCTGCAGGCAGTTTTGGTTCAATAACACAGAAATGAATGATAAACATAGGTTAGGCATCTTTGTTCTTTACGGCTTTAAGAGTTCAGATCTTGGACTATGAATGCAACATTTTCTTTTTCTTAGCAGCATTGCAAATACTGTGATAATTTTCTTTGTAAATTCCTGAATTAATTCTGGAGCGTCACATCGTGGAAGCAAAAAAAGTTGGAGGTCTATAAACGTGTAGAATTTAGGCTGAATAGGTGGTTACATTAGTATTTTAAAAGTCATTTTGATAGAAATGGAAAAAGATGTGAGGTTCATGATCAGATGGTGACCAAGATCAGGAATGTGCATAGAAGGAGAGAGCTTTTGGACTCATTCTGTCAGCCCGGGTTTGAATCCTATCTCTGAGGAGCCAACTTATTTTTGGGGAACAGTGGGCATGGTGCCAAAAATCCATGACTTTTTTAGGGTCTCACAAAAATATTTTAAGTTTGCTTTCTCTTTAAATCAAAGGGAAAACAATTGAGCATAACACTAATAATGAGTGTGTAGTAGTAAGTCCAGCCTGCATGACATTTAGGCTGATGCAAAAGTAATTGCAATTTTAGCATGTTGAAATTTGCCGTTCATTACATTCTGAAATAAACGTTGGTATGTTATGCAACATTTGAATGCACATTTCTCACTTTTTTTTTTTGCTAATGACTTATTACTTGCTGTTTACTTGATATTGATTTTATATTATGGAAATGGTGTTAGACAAAAAGCAAATTCAAGCGATTTTCTTATTCGAGTTCAAAATGGGTCATAAAGCGGCAGAGACAACTCACAACATCAACAGTGCATTTGGCCCAGGAACTGCTAACGCACGTACAGCGCAGTGGGGGTTCAAGAAGTTTTGCAAAGGAGACGAGAGCCCTGAAGAGGAGACGCGCGGTGACTGCACATTGGAAGTTGACAACGACCAATTGAGAGTGATCATTGAAGCTGATCCTCTTACAACTATATGAGAAGTTGACGAAGATCTCAACCTGAATCATTCTGCAGTCATCTGGCATTTGAAGCAAATTGGAAAGGTGAAAAAGTTCAATAAGTGGGCGCCTCATGAGCTGACCGAAAATCCAAAAAATTGTTGTCTTGAAGTGTCATCTTCTCTTACTGCATGCAGTGATAATGAACCATTTCTCGGTGGGATTGTGATATGCAATGAAAAGTGGATTTTATACAACCAGTGATGACCAGCTCAGTGGTTGGACCAACAAGAGCTCCAAAGCACTTCCCAAGTCCAAATTTGCACCAAGAAAAGGTCATGGTCACTGTTTGGTGTTCTGTACTGGTCTGATCTACCACAGCTTTCTGAATCCTGGCAAAACACCATTACATCTGAGAAGTCTGCTCAGCAAATCAATGAGATGCACCGAAAACTGCAACGCCTGCAGCCTGCACTGGTCTACAGAAAGGGCATAATTCTTCCCCATGACAACACCCCCACCACACGTCGCACAACCAGTGCTTCAAAAGTAGAATGAATTGGGCTACGAGATTTTCGCCTCATCCGCCATATTCACCTGACCTCTGACCAACACCCTACCACTTCTGCAAGCATCTCGACAACTTTTTGCAGGGAAAACACTTCCACACCCAGCAGGATGCAGAAAATACTTTCCAAGGGTTCATGGAATCCCAAAGCATGGATTTTTATGCTACAGGAATAAACAAACTTATTTCTCATTGGCAAAAATGTGTTGATTGTAGGGGTTCCTATTTTGATTAGTAAAGATGTGTTTGAGCCTAGTTATGATGATTTAAAATTCACAGTCCAAAACCGCAATTACTTTTGCACCAACCTGTTACTTGTCTTTATACTAGGGAAGTTATATGATATAAATTTTTCTTTTTTAATGGAGAAAGAGGCCCACTAAGGTGAAAGCATTTAGACCTCTTGAAAGTCATAAAGCAGCTACGAATGGCCCGTTTACCTTGAATGAATAACTTGGAATAACTTAACAAGGTTGAACTTTATTCTCCTAATCTTTTAAGCAGAGATGATATCTGAGAGGGCTATTACAATAAATCCATGAGATGCTATATATAAAGTTCTCTGTATAGTGCCATCCACTGAGTAAGGGCTCAATAATTGTTACTATTAACTTTTGCTAAAAAATGGAAAATTTGGCTCTATTACCACAGCCAAAATGGCCTAATACATTCTTTTTTTTTTTCCTCTTAAGATGATATTCCTTGCTACATTGCAAATGGATAAAGCTGACTGAGGGGTTTGGCACATTCAAGCAGAAACAGTTCTTCATAAATATAATTGATAGCTTTATAAATTAACTGCTTATTTTGACCACTAAAGCATTAAACTGAGATATCTTGGGGTACACAACAGGGTTCCTTGGCTTATGAAGAATTCATGTATTACATGGACCTTGTGTACATTTACATTTATTTTTTGAGTATTTAATATATGAGTGGAAAACTAAGTTTTTGATCAAATTCTTAAAACGTGACTATAGATAATTTAATTTGAAAGAAGTATGTTTATAAACAGTTTATCTCTAGTATATAATTACAAGAGAATTCATATGAAAAGTAATTGAATGAAGAAAATAAAGTCCTATTATCTGTCTTTCCCTGGCACCAGTGGTGGTAGCCAGGGTTACAGCCATATAGAGAGAACTAGAATCATTTCCAATTTTATGTGCTGCTCTTAGAAAAAGAGATGATGGGGGGAGTGAGGAGAAAGAGGGGCCTGAACATTATAGAGTCTGATATAATGTAAATCTGCAAGTTGGGGCAGGACCATGTAGACCTTCCCAAGGCCAGAGGGTGTAATGGTCTGCATGGTTGTCTATTCTTGCCATGTTCTACCCTTCCCACCCCTGGTTATTAACTCATTAATCTTGCCTTCTCCCTAGTAGAGAAGCTAATAGAATCTGATAATTCCTTGGCCAGTTGCTTAGACTTGCTAACCTTTAGCTTTCTCTTGAGCTCTGACCCATAGCTATAAATCTGTGCTCTTTCTGTTCCAGCCCTAGTCATGGTAGAAGGTACCATCATGAGCTTTCTGTGGGGAAGGATGCTAGATCCCAAAATATTTCTGACTCTTACTTGCGTATACCAACAACTATGCCCAAGAGTTGCTTTCTATATTATGTACAGTGTTCTAGAAATAAAACACTTTTTCTGCTCTAAGCTCTTTTGGAATAAGCCTTTTCCCCCCCAGGGAGGCCTTGTCCAAATTGAAGAGCCTTCAGTGTGAGTAAGATTTTCCTTTCTGTGCTGGCGCCAGCCAATTTGTGTCACTATTGCTACCTTCAGTCCTAAAACAACTCTAAAGCCCTGGCAACATTTTCTTAAATACCAGCTGCTCATTCCTTGTTCTCTCATTTTCAAACTCTATGGTTCCTGTGAAAAGTTGCCGGTCACCCTAGTATGCCATAGTCAGTTGGGTCCTTTAGTGGACGTAGGTTCTGCTGGTAAACATGAGTAACCACCCGGATTAGAGGTAGTCCCCGCCCTACCACCTCTCTACCAGGTGTTGAGTCACAATAAAAGCCAATATTAGGCCAAAATTGACTAAGCAGAAGATACTAACAAGCAGGCATAATTGCAAAACTGTTTATCATGAAAGAGGTTCATCCTTCTGCCTTTAGGTCCATGAACCAGCATCTTTCATGAACCATTCACTCTGAGAGGGGACACAGACGGTTATAATGGCAAGACTTACTGGCCTCATCATTGGATCCAGTGGCAAAACATCTCCAGGTTGAAGGCCTACAGGTGACTTCCTGTACCACTGAGCATTGCTGAGTGTGCTCTTCATGTACCTTATTCCTGCAAGGAATTTGGGTCCTTCTAAATGCCTCTTAACTTTTCACATACCTCAAATCCCATTACTATCATCAACAAAAGGTTATTTTTCGTAGGCCTTATGCTAATTAATTAGCCCAAAGAGGTTGATCCATATAGAGATAATGTATTGGACTAATTAACCCCTTCTGAAGTGTCAGTTAAATTTAATTTGTCCATACACATATGTGATTCTATTTATACTGAAATATTTAAAGTTAATTATGCCTAGAAAATAAAATGAAAAAACCAGCTTGTGGTTGTGGGAAGGTTTGAGGAGTTTCTTTGGTGAACTCCTAGATGACTTAATGAATAAAGTTAATGGTATCTTGAAGTTAGTCATATATATAGATGAGACATTTTCCTAGGTAGAAGTGGATGGAAGGACAGGTTTAGATGGTGTTTAAGATCCCTTAAAACACTTCAGTCTGTGGTTCTCTAAAGTCAGCGTTCGTTATCTATCAGACTTCATCAGCCTTCTCTAGGATTGTGCTATTTAATCAATGACACCCTTTTCTACTGTTAGAGAAAACTCTAAGAAAATGCAAAGGAAGGGAATAAACAAGGAAATGAGAACACACAGAGCCTCTAAAGTTTGAGACTCAGAGAGTTCAAGATTATGATCTGAAGATGAAGAAGAAAAAAAAAAAAAAAAACAGAGGGGATAGGAAATAAGAAACCAAAGCAGGAGTCAGGTGTAAAAGAATACGGTGGAAGCCCACAAACCAGAACCATGTGTTGCTGGGACTTAGTCAAAGCTCTCTGTTACCACAATTATAAAGTCGTACCAGAAAGGAACCACGGCAAGGCTGACTTGAGGTTACTTCATCAAACTCTTTCCAGGAGACTCTACATTTATTCTGCTCTAGTTATTTTAAGAGCCCACGGTGGGATCCATCCTTGGGAGCAGTTAAATGACCTACGACCAACATTATAGGGAAAACAGCACTTATTTGCCCCAAAGTTTTGTCTGTTCTTACCTAGGGTTAAGATTAGTTAGGCCATTGATTACACTAATATGTTCATTCTTGCAGTCAAATTCATGTTCCAATTTCACGTTTTAAGGATGTTTCTTTCTCTCTCTCTTTCTCCCCTCCCTTCCCCTCTCTCTCCCTCACCTCTCCATTGCCACATCTATGTTTTGTTCAGATACCCTTACCTTCTATCAAAGAATAGTAGAAGGCTTCTTGAAGAAGTACTTCTTAATTTTTGCTCTGAAGGATGAATGGGTGCAGATAAGGTGGCTGGAGTGGGTAGGAGCTGTCCAGCAGAGAAAACATGTGCTATGATGCCCTGTGGCAGGAGAAAACATGCCAGTAGGGAGCCTGGCACATTCCAGGAAATAAAAGAAGGCTGAAGTTCATGGAGCAGGGAAAACAATGGTTCAAGACTAGACAGGTGTCTGCTTCAAGATACCAAGAACCAATAATGGTTCAAGGCATATAGGAAACTGACCATGGTAAAGATTCTGATATAGATCTTAGGATAATGGGAGATATTGAAAGGATTTTAGTTTTGTAGCAACATGATCAGATCTGTATTATGAGAAGATCACTCAGCCTACTGCAATGGAGGCCAGGCTAGAGGAGGGTCAAAATGGATAAGGGGAGAACAAATGAGCTACTGTGAACACTTAAGAACTTTTTGACACAGCCTTGCATTCACTTATGAATTTGCTCATGCATGTACTCATCCATCCATCCTCCTTTCTGTTCATGTCTATTGAGCACCTACCATACGAAAAGCACGGTGAGGGACAGAAGAGATAAATCAGTTTCTGCTCCCTCAAGAGCTTATTAAGGACAAGTAAATTTTTCTTCTCACAATTTTATTGTTAAATTGTCATAATGGTTTGTACTTGAATGATGTTGATTGGCTAGCTAAAAGCAGTTTAAACCTGGAAATTTTTGCTCCAGTGAATGGTGCAATGACAACAATGGAATTAGTGTTAAAATCCATGACAAACTGGCCTTTTCTACCTTGTTGAAAATCTCTGAAAATGCCTTTAAAGTTCTCACATTGTATCTTTAGGTCAGAGCTATTGCTTTTGTTGTTCTTTATGTAGTGAAAATATGGAGATACTTTCCTAACATGAACTTCTACTCAGAACCAGTTTTCTTATCCATATTTCACTTTAACATCTAGCAGCTGCTGTCGTCATCAAGCCTCTTTTCCTTATCCCTTCTTTTCTCTATTTTCCATCCCATTTCTAATACACGTCAGATGCTTTTAATAATCAGAGCTCCTGTTGGAACTCAGTGAACATCACCCACTTAGCCAGTGTCTGTCCTGCTGTGTGGAAGGAAGAAGCAGAAGTCTGGAAGAAACACTTGTTGAGAACAGCCTCAGACACTTTCTCAATCCCTCTGGGTGTTTAAGTGAAGAAAGAAAGAGAACAGTTAAGAGATGGAAACAAAACACAAATACCAACAAGGTAATAAATTTATTTAGACTTAAGCAAGAAGCTATTTATGGGCTGTGATTTCTAGATCTTTTGGAAAGTCTTCCCTGCCAGAAAATATTTCATGTGGTACTCTATCATTCAATATTGGGTATTAACAAAACAAAACAAAACACCTTCTTTTTCTCTTCATCATTCAGCAGTAAGGATAGATAAAGTTATTCTGTAAACACCACTCCAAATCTTAGAGGCTTAAAGCGACAAATATGTATTTCTAGTCTCTGTTCTATGCCCGGTGCAGGTCACTAGGAACCTCGGATCTTTGTCAGCCTCACCCCAGGACCCACCGACCAAGCACCGTTTGCAATATTACTGGTCATAAGTAGGTAACAGGCAAGGAGACAGCCTGGTGAATCTGACACTCACTCAGCCGGTTTCCATTTGGCCCATGTGTCTTTTGCTCACCTAGCATTGGCCAGAGCAATGTCTGCTAGCACCTCTAGTTTCAAAGAAAGTGGGGAAATACAATCTGTTGGTAAATGTAGGCTGAAAACAGGCAATATCTGCTGGACAGCACCATGTCTGTCATTAGCCTGTTTTAAAATGTCTCCCTCCCCTCAAAAAGTCCCTTAAGGATAGTTTGTTAACTCCTAATTCATAATACAGAAAGTTCTCATATTGCTGTCTTCCAACTGAGCACCACAAAGACACTGGATATCCAGAAGTCACAAAAAAGGAAGAGCAACTTTTAACTATATTTCGCTGTAGTGCGTGGCACAGGGGCAGCCGGAAACCTCTACCTGGACAAGTGAGCGTGGCTTTCTGGATGTCGCAGATACGGGCTTTGTTTAACCCAAAGACCCAACGTATGGCAAGTTCTTTATTTCAGGCAAATCAGAAGCCAACTCAAAAGAGAAAGTCACTTGACATTTCAGTTCAGTTACTGTGATGGATGGACACAGTACATGCGTGTGGATTTGAAAGCACTGCATACACGGAGACACACCCAGACACACAGACAGGTGTACCCTCACATGTGCAGCACAGGCACTCAGGTTCCCATCTGCCTAGAACATTTCTTATCTGTACGCACACTTACAAACATGCATTTTTCCATATGCCAAAGACGAGAGCCTACGAATGCAGATGCACGCTATATATGGATGCTAATGAGAAAGAGGGAGGAAAGGGGGACATTAGAGAACTAACGAAAGATGGAAGCAGGGCGAGCTGGAATAAAAAGGAGGGCATGGGATACTAAAAGGAGGACAGGAGAAAATAAGAGCAGAAAAAAATGAGAGAATGAGGGAAACAATGTATTCATGAGAAAAAAAAATAAGGCAACATAAGAGAATGTGGGTATGTGTGCTGGGCTCTGACGGATCCTTCCACGAAGGTGGGCGCGTGGGTGGGAACACACTCATGGCAAAAGAGCCAAAAGATACAATAAATTCAAGGGGTGCGAGAGCAACTCAATCTCATCTACTAAGTGTGGAGGCAGCGACCGAACAGTTTTCAAATACTTCAGTAATATCAGCAAACACTGTAGTGCTGTCTATTACCCAGATGTTGTCCTGTGCACATATGTCGACTCATGGAGCACTCACGATGACCATGTGAAGTAGGTTCTACAGTTACAGCTAAGAAAAGTAAGATATAGTAAGAGTAAGGAATGTGTTCAAGGTCGCATAGTAAGTAAGTAGTAGAATTAGTATCTGAACCTAGGTGGTTCGAGCCACAGTTTAAACTATTAACCACACTGTCTGTTGCATCTCATTCCCTCTTGTGGCAGTATTATGATTCCAATATACAAATGAAAATACAGGGGCTCATGTCTTTTCTCATTAATTCATCAGGTTGTTCATTGATTTGTTCTTTCATTTATTCCTCAAAAATGTCCTGAAAGGTTACATATGCCTGGTTCTCCGTGCATGTGGAAGGTAAAGATGATGAAGATGATACTCCTGCCTTTCAGGAGCTCACAGTATACTAGGGTGAGTCCGTGACCTGAATGTTTGTACCACCTTAAAATTCATATGTTGACATACTAACCCCCATGGTATTAGGAGGTGGGGACTTTGGGAAGGTGCTTAGGTAGGTCATGAGGGAAGAGCCCTAATGAATGTGATTAGTGTCCTTATAAAAGAGGCTCCAGAGATTTAGCTCCCCCTTTTCTACCATGGTAGGACACAGCAAGAAGGCAACATCCGTGAACCAGAAAGTGGTCCCTCACCAGACACGGAATCTCCCGGTGCCTTCTCATGGGCTTACTAATCTCCAGTAGTATGCAAACAAATGAACAAAAAATGTTCTTTAAAAGATGCCCAGTTTATGGTATTTTGTTATAGCAGCCCAAAATGACTAACAGTGTGATAGAAAGGTTAATAAATGTTTAGTTGCATATTCTAGTTTTAATGTTAGATGCCTGTGGTAAGTTCAGCAGGAATACAAAGGAAGGTATGGTCAGTTTTATCTGGAAGGGTAAGAAATAGTTCATAGAGCTGAAGCCTGAAGTGCGCACCAGGTAGACAGCATGAAGGTGGCATTCCTGTTGGAGAGGACAAGGAGAACTGAAAGCACAGAGGCGTGAACCCACTGGCTGTTGAAAGAAATGCAAGGGTTACATTTGTGGGGAGCATAGAGGGAAGGGTGATGCTTGAGACATGCCTGCTGGTCATGAATGTGTGTGTGTGTGTGTGTGAGCACATATGTGACAAGGGGTGCGTGGAAAGAGCAGCACTGAGGCTGCAGAGGTAAGCTAGAGTCATACGTGATATGCAAAAAGTTTGCACCTTATATTGTTATCAAGAAAAGATGTTAAATAATTGAGTGATATTACCAAAATTGGTTTTAGAAAGACTCTTCTGTTTGCCTTGTGGAAGATAAACTGGAGAAAGCTGAGAGCAAAGGCAGAGAAACTAGTTTGTAGGCTACTGTTTTTTTTTTTAAATTTATTTCAGCTTATTATGGGGGTACAAAAGTTCTGGTTATATATATTGACCATGCCCCCCATCCCCCCGAGTCTGAGCTTCAAGTGTGCCCATGCCCCAGACAGTGCACATCGCACTCATCATGTAGGTATACACCCATCCGCTCCCCCTACCCCCACCTCTGTCCGATACCCAGTTGGTGTTATTCCCAAATGTGCACCCAGGTGTTGATCAGGGAAACCAATTTTCTGGTGAGTACACGTGGTGCTTATTTTTCCATTCTTGGGATACTTCACTTAATAGAATGGGTTCCAACTCTCTCCAGGAGAACAAAAGAGATGCCATATCACCGTTATTTCTTATAGCTGAGTAATACTCCATGGTATACATATACCACATTTTACTAATCCATTCATGAACTGATGGGCATTTGGGTTGTTTCCATATCTTTGAAATTGTGAATTGTGCTGCTATAAACATTCGGGTGCAGGTGTCTTTTTTATACAACCCCTGTGGAAAGCAATATGGAGATTCCTTAAACAGATTCAAGTAGACCTTCCATTCGATCCAGCAATCCCATTATTGGGCATCTACCCAGAAGAACAAAAGTCATCCTGTGGGCTACTGTTTATTGGTGCTGCGGTAGTCCAAGTGAGGAGAGAGCTGAAGTTATGGAACGATCATGTATAGAATGAATCGGATAATGAATAAATGGGAGCAATAGTAACTGTGTGTGTGGGACTGGTGGAACATTGAGAAAAAAGAGTCTAAGATAGAATGACTCCCAGTTTTAGGGACTTCAATGGGGGAAAGGTGATGAGAAGAGGAGAGAGAGACAGAGAAGATGTCTTTTGAGAAGGGAGGGTGTCTAAGCAGTCATAGACAGTGATGGACAGAGATAGAAAGAGTGTTGGGAGTTACTAGCGTATGTCATAACTAAGAATGCCCAAGGTTAGGACATTTTAAACTCTGGAATCAGGCTCCCAATTTGTATTCCAAAGTGCTTAACCCCCAAAAGATCAGCAATTATTTATTGAGAATCTATGATCAAGTCACTTTGGCAAATACAAAAAGTCTCTACCAAGGAGAAATGATCTATTTTTAAAATCATTTGATATCCATAATTAATTTGGCAAAGCATTATTCACTTTTTCTTAGAAATAATTGGTTTCTATTTTCTCTTTCATGTCTCTCTGAACTGACCACACAATGCCTGCAGCCTGATTATATTTTTCATTTATTTCTTCACAATATATACCCTCTCTTCCTCTCAAGATGTAAGAGTTTTGATACTATAAATATTAATACTAAAATAATCCTTCAGTTGGAACCAATCTTATCCCATCTGAGATATTTGTAAATGGGCTCAAGTTAGGTCCTGGACTTTCAATATTTTCTGATTTTGTTGTTCTTGTTTTTGGCTTCTTCGACGTAATTTTGCATGATAAGGTGTTATTACAAATAGCGTAATAGTTAAGAGTGAAAAGTCTGGAGTCGTACTGCTAAGGCTCTACCCCCAACTCCACTGTGAGACCTTCAGTCGCCTTAGTCTTTCTTTTTTTCTCTAAACATTATGTCATAAGATGCTTTGTCTTCCTGTGTCTAAAATTTCTCATCAGTGAAATGGAAATAATAACAACTCTTTTAAAGATTAAATGAGTTAATTCACCCAAAGTACTTAGGATGGAATCTAAACTGTTATCCAAATGAAGACATTTTATTATTTTCATTAACATGATTATTATTTAAAGAACATTTTTCACCAGTAAAAGCTGCTGATCATGTAGTAGCTTATCCTTCATTAACATATGTATTTTTCAATAAGGGAGTTTTCGGTTTAAATTACATAAGCTTTATCTTGTTCTAGAAAGCAAATGAATAACCTAAAAATAAATTCTACCTATAATTTCTCAAAGAGAAGGCAAAAGAATTTCCTTACAAATTACTCTGTATGTGTGTGATGATATAAATAGTTCTTTAAAATCTCAGAAACCACCAGGATATCCTGAATGCTTGATATATTCGATTTCCAAGTTGGATAAGGTTATGTTAAATTATTTTATAAACAGAATTGCTAACAAACTATTTGAAGAAGGCAATGTGCATAGTTTATCCAAGCTAGTATACATGATATATTTAGCTCTAATGAAATGTGACCTAAATACATTAAAGTAAGAGGGTAATTTTGGAATTATTTGTTTATCCAACTAGTTACTCCCACTTTACAGCTGTTATTCTTTCAGAACCTTGAGCCTAACCTTCCATCTAAATGCAACTTACAGGAAAGATGGAGCTTGACCGAGCCATGATTTCGACTTGAGAATTGCCAAATGGGTATTGGTTCCAGGTTTTTTTTTTTTTGGTAGTGTGGTGGATATGTAAGAACAGACTTATATTCCAAGCATATTTTGAAATTAGTGAGGCATTCAGAAGGAAAAGTACAAGATAATATTTAATTCTGTGAAAACAGGGTAATCTGTGCTTTAGTTCCTAATTTTTCCTAAATTTATACCCTCATTTGAATGAATGAATTACATCAAAAGGCATGTAAAGTGTTCACAAATTTATTATATGAAATACATATTCATATTTTTAAAGAATTAATATATATGTAAACATATATATTAATGTGAATGCTATTCTTGTTGAAATAATTCTGATATTTTTCTTCAAAGTACATACAAATCACCATGATCAAATTATGTAGTAATTAAGACTAAATGCATTTTGTGGAAATGTTTTATTTAAATGCTATTCTTATTAAAATCCTCTTGTCTATTTTTATTAGTTCAGATATATATATTTCTCTATCCATTTTACATATACATCCACATGTCTGCATATATGTATATAAGTATATGTATATTGTATACAGATATGTTACATATACGTATATACACATATCATCTTCTAGAAAGCTTCAGGGTTCATGAAGGACCCTGGGGTATATAAAGTAGTAGTTACCTGATGCTGTAGTGCTCTAAAAATGGAAGCTCTATAAAATATCTGTTCAAAAACATGAACAGTTTTTGTAAGAAATTTTAAAATTGTACAGTATTGTGAGATATGAGGAAGGAAAAAAAAACAGGCGAAACCAAGATCCCTCAATTCTCCAGCTTTCTTTTAGTTTTGGTCTCCATGTGGAAATTCCCTGAGGGAGTTGGATACTGAGGATGGGGGATATCCCAGAATTGACTACCCACCCCCCAAATCTCATTTGTGGGATAGTGATTTAAACCGGTTCAAAACAGAAGGTTCCGCACTGCCCAAGCCTGGGTGGGAATGGATTTGCTGGCAACCAATTAGTTGCCAGTTCTTCCCAGGAGTGGCTGCCGTAGGACATGCTTCGAAAAGAGTGGGTAGGAAGAGCTTAGTCACGACCCACACAGGCTGGCTCTCGAATCTCAGGCAGTTAACCTGCACTCTATCACAGAGAGCAGAGAAGAAAATCAGCCTGGATTTGTCAGATGTTGGGGGAAGCTGGACAATCTTCCAAATGTCCAAAGAAATTTGGCTGGCCTAGTAATACAATGAAATGTCAGTGTACGTATAGCTATCGTCTACAGCTAAGTAGACGTCTGCTGCCTGCAATCAGCTTTTCTGATTCCCATTTCCCTTAATGTACTTTGAAGTTCAAATCCCAGCCATCCACTATCAATAAAATGACAAAACATTTTGTGGGGAAGAACTAAAATTCAGGATTTTATAAGGGAACTTTTAAAAAGCTAGCTTTTACAGTGGGTTTTTTCTCTAGTAAATGCATATCCAAATGTGGACTCTTCTATTAATAACATAAACATTAAAAAAATAGCAAATGGTGACAATCATCCAAAATAGCTGGAACTTTGTGAAGTTCTATATAAGTGGGTCATGTGTCAATGAAATTACAAATTTAATAAGGGTGCTAAAGGGAAAAACTGATTTTTCAGAACATATCCTTCTAATTGCTAAAAATTTTGAAATAAAACAATTAAAACCAAAATCTACAATTTGGTATCGGAATCTGGGGAAAAGATCATAGTGGTTAAGTATGAGAATAATATATGAATGTATTTTCAAAAATTTGTGACATTTATAAGAGGAATTTTGTTGGAGTGGAGCAATTAAGGCTGTGAAGAAACCATTCACTGCTCAACTTCCATTATCAAAATATAAACAATTTAGTAGTAATATAAATGTTGAAGTGATAGAGATCTTAATGAAGATTGACTCATAGAAATGGAAGATAGGAAAATACAGTAGGAAGTGGAGTGTTCACGCCAACTATAAGACGTTTGGATTCCCTGGTTACAAGGTTTTAAATGGCATGCTTTTTATCTTTGTGAATTTCAATTAGACTCTGCAATGGGCAAGTCAGGAAAAGAATATTAATGACGGAGGAGAAAGCTGGGTGGTGTTCCATTTTTCACAGGGCCTGCTAAATAAGACA
This sequence comes from Varecia variegata, assembly GCA_028533085.1. Taxonomy (NCBI): domain Eukaryota; kingdom Metazoa; phylum Chordata; class Mammalia; order Primates; family Lemuridae; genus Varecia; species Varecia variegata. Next base: position 2,167,552 of record CM052449.1, on the reverse strand, counting down.
GCAAATGTTTGTTCAGGTTGTAGCATAGTAAATGCTCATCCAGAAAGTGGTGATTAATAGGTTAAAAAGGACAGCTTGAAATATTTACAATGTAAAGGTGTTACTCTCCTCACATAATCTTCAAAGCAAAGCTAAAATTTACTATAGATTAGCAGTGCCTGTTAGGAAAACTGCACCATCTAGGAAAAACATCTGAATTTTTGGTGCATACCTAACAAAATTGAAGTGTTTGGCACATGTTGACTCTGAATGTAAAATGACAGAAACCTATCAGCAGACTTATCTCTTTTTTCTTGCCTTTAAAACACGTTTATAACAAGTTCTGGAAGAGAGAACGTCTCTGCTTTGCTTTAGTAGAATGTGCGTGACATTCTGTCTTATGTGCAGTACAAAAAGGAAAATGTCCCCCTTTTTTTTTTTTTTTGGTTCAAGTTGCACATTTGGATTTTATCGCCTCAGATAAAACAGAAGAGAAATGAGACAGATCAAACACACAACGCTGAAAGCGTACGATGGGAATAGCACTACAAGTCCCTTTGCCAGCAAAGAGCCCTAAAGAGGGAAAACCTCCACCCTTCCCTTCCCGCCCCCGTCGGTCGCAGGGACGGTGGCACCGCAGGTCCTCTTTGCTCGGCGACGTGCAAACTTTTTGGAGCTGTTGATGGAGTCGATCACCTGCTAGGGGAGGCGTGGGGAGAAGAGGCTGGGGGAGGATCGCTGACAGTGAACGCGAGGTCCCCAGGTGTGTCTCGTCTGCCAGGGGACGTCACCGACTGGCTCGAGGCGACTCCGGCGCTCAGCGCGGAGGGGCAGTGCGTCCCGCCTGCGGGGGTGCAGGATGAGCGGGGTACGCAGACGGCTCGGGGGATCAGGGAAACTTCCTGCTGATTCCACGCAGGTCCCGCGTGGATGCGCCGATGACTAAGGAGCGGCGTGAGGAGGCCCCCCGCCCGCCAGCGGAGCGGTCCCTCGGTCCCCCTGCTCGGCAGCCGCGTCGCGGTGCAGCCCGCACGCTGGGGACGGGCGCGGGGGTCTAGGGCCTCGCAGCCCCGCGCATCCGACCCCACACCGACACCCGCCCGCAGCCCCCGGCGACGCGGGGCCTCGCGGGAGCCCGGCGGGCGGCTTCGGGGAGCGGCCCGAGCGCGCGTGGGCTCCGTGCGGCGCGGCGTGGGCGCGGGGAGCGCACGGGCGCCCGACACCGCCCCGGGCTGCGCCGCGCTAGAGCCGGGAGGGCGGCGGCGGGATAGGGGTGGGGGACACGGGGGTCCCCGCGTCCCCGGGAACCTCGTTCGCCTCCTCCCGGGCCAGGCTCCTCCTCCTCCTCCTCCCGGCGCGGGGCTCGTGCCCGCCACCGCCTGCGCGCACCGCGCCTCCGCACGCCGCTTCCCCCGCCAAGCTCCTGCCATCGCTTCCCCCTCCTCCTCCTCTTCCTCTTCCTCCTCCTCCCCCTCCTCTCCCTCCTTTCCCTCCTCCTCCTCCTCCTCCTCCTCCGCCCATCACCGCCACTACGAACGCCTTCGCCGCCTTCCACACCGCGCGCCGCCGCCGCTCCCCGCGCTGCGCTCCGGCTCCCAGCAGCCGCGCTGCCCGCTCCCTCGGCGGCTGCAGCCTCTCCTCTCCCTCCGTGTCTCTCCCTCCGTGTCTCTCCCTCCGTGTCTCTCCCTCCGTCTCCCCGTCTCTCTCAAGTTTTCCGTCTCCTCCAGATCAGGGCAAAGGGAGGAAAACACCGAATTCCGCTCGCTGTTTCAGGTAGGGTCGCACACGGTGGTCCCAGGGGGACCCTTGTCGTTCCCTCTGCTCGCCTGCATGCCTGCTCTCCCCGCCCTGCCCCGGCGCTCCCTGGAAACCGGAGGATCAGCTCTCCCGCCGCCTCCCCCGGCCCAGTTGAAAAATAATTTCCATACTTAGCACCATTTGCAACTACAAGGAAATCCGAGTCGCCTGCCCGGCTCTTTTATAGTCTCCAACTTTGCACGCTGTGGCTGCCCTGCCTGCCTGGCTGGGGGTCCATCCGGAGCCTCAGGCTCCTTCTCTTTCTGTGGCCGCAGGCTCCCGAGCGGCCGTCAAACGCGTCGTTTGGAAGCTCTGGGTCTGAACCTGGCTGCCTCCAAGACGTGGTCTTGGGCAGCCGTGGGTGGTCAAGGAAGGAGATCTTTATTTTATTATCTTATTTTATTATCATCTTATTTGTTGGAGAGAGTGAGGACGCGAGGATCACGGTTCACTGTGATGAAAAGAAGAATAATTGGAAAAGTGGGCTGGCTGTCCCTGGCTTTTCCCGCTGTGCTTGCGGGGGTGGTCTTGGTTGCGGGGGTTGTGGCGTGAAGTACCTCTCTCTCCTCCCCTTTCCCTCTCTCCCCTCCAACCCATTCTCTTCTCCAGCTCGTATGTCAGTTTGGAGTCCCCGGTGTTATTATATGTGTGCACAAAACAGGGTTTGCTGACAATGAGGCTGGGGGAAGTTCCTGGCGTAGCAAAGTCGGATTACTTGGTCACCTTGATGTCAGAAAAAAAAAAAAAAGAAAGAAAGAAATTCCCCTCCTCCAGTCATCACGCCCACACTCAGTCCACTGGAGTAATCTCCATAGCTTTAAATCCAATTCCTAATTGTAAGGACATTCTTTGGGGCTCCTTGGATAGTGGGGCTGAAAGCAATTTTAAGTGTATTTTGGTTTTCTCCTATGGCTTTGCAAAGAGTGGCGATGAAGACGAAATTGAGCATCCACAGCATGCGGTTGCTGCTGCTTGTTTTCTTGGTGTGGGACCCCGCCAGGTGAGACGTTCATGTATTGTGTTTGACTCTTAGTTCAGGGCGAAGGTGTGTTTCTTGAATGCCGTCAGTGCAGGGCTGGCTTTTGAGAATCTAGAGTGTTTTGAAGAATTATTTTTCGGAAAAAGGTTTGTACCAGGAAAGTGAACTGTGAAGTAGCAGAGACTATAAAAAGTTCACTGCCTCTTGTTTTTGGTGATAAAACAAAAAAAGTGAACAGAAACATTTTCTCTACAAAAAATTCACTAAAGAAAAGAATATCTTTTGAATGGCATATTCTAACAAGGAATTGAAGTGGTTAAGTTATATGCACTTATAATAATACCAGCATTCTGTAAGGAAGCTAAGTTTTCCTTCAAGTCAAATAGAAAAGTACCAGCTAAATGCTTTGAGTGTTAATTTTTCTTTCTTTTCTCCTTAATGATCTTGGCTTCTTTTAGTCAACATAGAAAACCCAAATGATGTGTGAGTCTTAAACCTCTAGGTGGAGGTAGTATACAACTTCAAAATCACAAACAATAAAACAAAAGCTTGATTTATTAATCAACTTTTTGTATTATTAATTTAGAGATCTTTTATTCCTCAAATGATTACTGTCATAAAGAATACTTATTTCAAATGTATAACTAATTTTCCTTTGCCTATACTCTACAAACATGAAATTAATTTTTATTGCTTTCAGTAACTTTAGTTGTACAGTCTTTTCTGGTTTTCATCCTCAGTGGGCATCTTTTATTTAATGGCTTTAGGGTATGATTTTCAAAATACTAGATGAGTTAAAATACGTGTTTTATAAGAATGTTCCTATAACCATTCCTTTGGAAAAAAACCCAGTAAGTCTTTATTATACCTTTATTTCTCTTTTAATTTTTCTATTTAAGTAATGGGCAAAGTATGAAAATATTTTTTAGAATTGAGAAGAAATCTATTTATAAAGGCTTATTTTTAATCAGAAAATATCTACTCATTTAACAACTACATATTGACTTTAGAAGGAAAATATGAAATGTGATTAAGAAACACTTTTGAGTGAAAATTTGTATATAGAACTTTATGAATATCTTAGGGATTGGTTTTAAAATTAGCTTAAGTAGGCAATATAGAAACTTTTGAGGCTACAGTCTATAAACTAGTATACTTATTTAATTTGTAAATATTTATCTTTTACCACTGTTTTAATATTATCTCTGCTGTTAAAGTACTATTTGTTTGAAGTTGGTTCCCTAATTTTGATGTATTATTATTTTTAGCTACTAGCTCCATAGTCATTTAAGTGCAGATGGACACTGTCAATTATATTTTGTACAATGCACCTTGATCAGAATGTAATTACATATAATCTTTGATTTTAAAGGAGTGAACGATCCATGATCACTTAATAACCATTGAAAATTCTCAGTCCTTAACCGTATTTCTCTCTACTAGTTTTCTGTTCTATATTTGACCAGTAATGCTTATGCCAGTATTTTATTCTATTATATAAATGATTCTTTTTTGGGGCCAGTAATTTAAATCTCTGAATCATTCCGAGAAAAAAAAAATGGCAGTGAAAAGGGACATTCTGTTTTATACATTCAGTTGCTTCTGCACCAAATTGCTGGATGTCACAAAATCAGGTGTCTGGCTTTATGATGGAGAAATAATGGAGAAAAATCACAATTTCTAAACCTTTTCTGATAATATTTTAAGACCATTTGTTCTTTCTACAAATTTATCACCAAAAGAGAGCAACTGGGCATTGTAATCTTGATTTCACCTCTTCTTGATCCTCTGAGAGCAGCCAGGAGGAACTAGCTCGCTGAGGCTCCCTGCAGCTGTGTGTGGCTGATGCTTTCAGAGCCCCCCCTCCACCGCCCGGCTACCGTGGGGCTTGGCCCACAGCCAGCGGAGTTTCCCTGATGTCTATATTGCACTTGGCCGTTGGGTGGAGGTATACCCAAAGTAAGGAGATGATCCTGGTTTAAAGAGAAAAAGACATAAAGAGAAAAAGAAGCACATTTATGAGGGAGATAGAAAAATGTCCCTCCAAGGAGGCAATTTATTTTCTAATTAATATTCAAAACACTGAAGAGTTATTTCAGGAGTCCATTTGATTATTGCACTTTTCTAACTGCAGAATAGCATTACTAATAGTGTCTGCGTGTGATAATCTACAATCATAATATATTCCAAAGAATGAATTTTAGAGAAAAAAAATGAATACTCCACATAGAATGCTAAGGGATAGAACTCTCAAATAATTTTAACAGCAAACTTCTGATAATCTACTATTTAGTATCTATTTTCAACAACATGTTTACCTTCTCTGTAGACACACTGATATTTATAAAAGTGAAAAAAAGGAGGAAAATGGGTGACACTAATATCTTATGGAGTCTTAAAATTCAAATTAAGGAAGGAGAGCATGTTGGCATTTGCAAAACACACATATGTATGTGTGTGTGTATATATATATACATATATACATATATATATATATATATGTCAGCTTGTAAAATTATCTGTTTAGGTTGGTGCTGGCTAACATCCAAGAAGATGAGGCTAAAAATAACATTACCATCTTTACGAGAATTCTAGACAGACTTCTGGATGGTTATGATAATCGGCTTAGACCAGGACTGGGAGGTAAAAATAGTTTTCCTTTTTTTAAACTCTCACAAAATAATGCCTTTAAAAGTTAAGAGTAATCTTCCTATCTTAATATATTTTATATATGAGTGCATGAATATGTGTTTAAAATCAGATAATGGAGAGCAAGATATATGAAATACACATCTGTGATTCCTTTTATATACATACAATGTATTTAAGATATCGTTCATAGAATGCCTAAAGTTATATGGAGCCCGGACTTCCTGCATGAATAGTTTTTAAATTACTTTATTTCTAATGGCTAAGTTTTTCAAACTTAGAGTATGTTACAGTCTAACATTACTGAGCGGATATGCTTGTCTAGTATCTTTGCTTTCTCTCATCATGCTTTCACACAAGTCTATGCAGAAATAAGGAACATAAAAATATAAAAGAATATCTGGATTTCAGCTTAACAGATATACTTTTTAGGATCTATGATGATATTCCTTTATACATGTATATGACATTTCTAAAGTAAAGCACAGGTTTGACATTTCTTGAAACTTTCAAAGATGTTTGAGATACACTTTAGGTATAGGCCTAAATTGTTAGATTATGCCATAGTTTGATTTCAAATTTAAACATTAATTTTCAACTCAGAGAAATAAATCTATTTTTACCCAGAAAGGTAAAAGAAATTAGGCTGGGCTAATAGGTTACATTTAATTATCATATTTATCACATGTATGTTTCATAATTGTTAAGATGTTTATTTTCACAATTAATGCAATATTAAGACAAATCACTTGAACATTTGATAATAATGAAAGATATATATATCTATAGTTAGCCTGGTTATTGCAGTACTAAGTTGCTTGAGAAGATTTGTATTGACTAAATGCCTGAATATTTATGCAAATAATTCCTTTGAAAAATATAGGTGGTTGTCACTTTTATATACATCTTTGGCAGTTGTATGGTTTGGATTGTCTAGGAGTAAGAAAAAGTCAGAAGAGGCTCAACTTGTTAAATTACATGCCATTTATTTGCTATTAGTTTGACTTGAATCCCTGAGTGGTACCTTGCATGTTAAGAGAGAACTCCCAGGGGAGGAATCATGTTTACAAATATGATACACTGTATTCCTAAGAGATAATTCAATTAATATACTCTTAGTAATATACCAAAAAAAAAAAAAAGGGTATCTCCTTAGTAATTAATTATGTCTAATGAGCATGATTATAAGGAATTATTGTCCATGTTAGTATATGTGGCAATAAACTATTACCAAACTAGTGTAAGAAAAGTAAAGTTAGCATAAGGCTTCCATAATTCATGGTAGTGGTTTAAGAGGTAGATTGCACTAAGGCAGATCCTTTCTCGAAGCCATAGATTTTATTATTTTAAATAAATCATATGCTGTCAAAAACAATCTTAAAATATTCAAGCTAGACTGTGGACTTTCTTCCTTTGAGTTTTTAGGAGGAATATTTACCCTCTGGGTGTATGATTGGGTAGTAGAAACTACTTGTTTTAGGACTTAAGTCCTAAAGGTATTGCCATTGACCTCTTTATATTTCTTTTTAGTATCTCTTACATTTTTCTTTCCATTGCCCACACTAAAGTAGAGATTCTCTTTAGCTTGTTATTTGGGCTAATGCGATATACTAAGTGTCCTTTCTTGCCTTATTGTCTTCCCCAATCCTCTGATATTGAATGTGTGCTAATATCTCACGGTCAGATTAGTCGTCTTTTTCATGTACCACTCTTTCCTCTTGTTCTAATACTTTGGTGGCTCTCCACTGCCTTTGGTGGGTGGTGCTGAGGGATAGTGGAAAGAACATGGGTTTTGGAGGCAGACGGCTCTAAACCCAAGCTCTGCTCCGTCCACACACACAAAGCTGTGCCTGGGCAAGATAATTGAAAATGGCTACAATGTATCTACCTTTCTACCTCACAGTGTTGTTACAAGGATTGCACAAAGAAAAAGTGTACACAAAGCGTGTGCTACATACTAGCAGTTCAACAAATATCAATTCCTTCCCTTCTCCCTTTGATTCCTAACACTCTGATTCTCTGGCTTCATTGACTCCTTCACCTCACCTCCCATTCATCCTGCACTTCAAATGCATCTATTCATTTTCTCTTGTGAATTCATTTCCATCTGCTCCCTTGGCCTTCGGCTATATGATACCCTCTGCCTGGAATGGTTTTTCCTCGTCGTCTCTGCTGATCTAAACCCTACATTTCCTGTAAGAATCATCTTAACACTAACCCTCTTGAGTAAAGATCTTTCTTAACTGAATTGATTCAATTTGCTCTCTGTTGAATTTTTTTTTTTTTTTGAAAGTTGTTGGCTCTGTATCTCCTGTGGTATGTATTATGTGCTATCTTGTATTATCTGTGACATTTTTATGTGTCTCTTGTTACCTTAAGATTGTAAGCTCACTGAGGCGAGATACTGTATCATAAATCCTCTGTTCTTTCAGCTACTATTGATTTGCATATTGTAGCCATCAATAAATGTTGATGCTTGATTAACTTTTCTGTGAGCAGTTAATCATCTGGAAAATGGGACTACTCACATCTGGCTGACCTTTTAGCTAGGAATGTTGAGGTGATACGTTGAGTGTTCTGCCGCAGGAGGACAAGGTGGCTTGGTGAAGAGAACCTAGCTTTGTACTGAGAAGGTCCAGATAAAACCCCAGCTCTGATACTTAGCAACTGTGTGTGACCTTCAATACTTAGCCTCTCTGGATCCATACTTGGCATCTATAGAATGGGATTTCTAATACCATTCTTAGGGTTTTTGCTGAATATTAAATATAATACATACAATGAATTTAGCACAGTGACTGGTGTTTAATAGCCAGTTAATAAATGACAATACTAAAGACTTTGAATAACTTTCTAAATGTACTGTTGCAAATTTACATTATTACTATGATTACTTCTGCATTCACAATTCTCAGCCTGAATGTGCGTATGTCAAGGAGGAAGTTCAGGGAAATTACCTGTACCATTATGTCCCAGTAACTAATAATAAGGGAAAATGCGTTTGATTCCATTTTAATCTATCAAACTGAACGTCTCTATTGATGGATAATCTGGTTACTTAATCTCAATTATTATTCTTTCTCTTGATAACTTTTATATAAATGAGTATTTAGGAAAGAGGCACCGGTTTTGAGCTATGAGTTAGAAAGATTGTTTTTTTTTTCCACCTGGCTCTACTACTCACTAGGTCTTACTCTAGACAAGTTTCTTAGGACATTCTGAGCCTTGATATTTTCTTTGGGAAAATGGGAGTAATAGTATTTTATGCTGAGAGGAGGAGAGTCTAGTATGAGTCATGTGTATGGCAAAGATTATATAATAGATTGAGTAATAAAATTTTAAGGTATTTAATGGATTAATAATAGATCCCTTTAAAAATTTAAGTCAGATTATGCCCCTCAACTGTTCAAAGCCTGCATTGGTGCCTCATTCATTTATAATAAGAGCTGGATTTCTTGTGGTGGCCTCCGAGGCCCTGCGTGGTCTGTCTCTCCCTTCTTTCCCTGGCCTCACCTCACATGACTCTCACTGGCTTCTTTGCTGTTCTTTGAGCACCAGGAAGCTCTCTCTGCGGGGTCTTTTTTCCTGGCTGTTCCCTCTCTCCTAGGATTTCCATTGATCTCACCTTGTCGAGGAGGCCCACCTTGACCGACCTAATAAATACTCCAGCCTGTCTACACCCCCAGCAATCCTGATGCCCTTTCCTCAACTTCGTTTTTTTCTTTAGCACTCATCTCTTAATATACAAGATTAGTTAGTTAGTTATTACCATTATGTCAATTGCTTATTTTTGTCTCTTTTGCTAGCATGTAGGCTCTGTGAGGTCAGGCAGCTTTGTCTTGTTCCTTGGTTCGCAGCTGTCTATGGTAAGCATCTACAACAGTGCCTGGCGTGTAGTAAGCGCTCATCTAAATATCCCTTCAGTAAACTTCAATTTTATTAATTGCATTGAAAATTTTTTTAGTGTGCTTTCATGAACAGAATCAACTATAGAACTTACCCTATCTTTAAAATCAGTGAAACGATTAATTACCGCACTGGCCGCTCACTATTGACAGCAGCATATTTTGGGCTGACTGCTTGGTTAATTGAAGCAGTTACACTGATTACTCAAACTCCTGACTCAGCCTTACCTGTGGTTTTTCCGTGAGCTAACTCTGTGTGGTTTGGGGGGGGGGGGTGATTCATTTGTCCCAGCTGGGACTGATTGACTCATTTGTGAACTAGGAGGGATTCTACTTATTTACATCTCACTGGGATATTTTGTGTTTAAAATCTCAAGAAAGCATAGTATGATACATGTTTGGTAGGTGTGAGTACTGTTAGAAATAGCAGAGGAGAGTTCTTCAAGGAGAATGTTATCTTAGGAAGTAATATTCTCTGAAAACAAGTCAAGAAAATACTGCTAGGGCTTATGCATTTGGTATTCTTACTCCACTGTGGACATGGAAACTAGAGATGGGATTGCCTCAAAATCTTACCTGCTAGGACCTTGGATTCAGTTTATCTAGAACTAATAACTGAATCATGTTTTCCTCTTGTCTTCATTTTAGTCATCGGAGCTAACAACTTGGGGGTACCACCCATGGATTTTTGCATTTAATAAGAGGTATTCAAAATTTTAAATGAATAAAAGGAGCAACATTTTGTTTTTTGGGCAAATTTTATAAGGTCATTGGAAAAATGAATGTGTAGACAGGACTCATATATTTATGACAGCTAACAGCCACAGTGCTCAACGGTGACAACTATTAGAAATGACAAGTCTTGGAATCTAAATTATAGTTCAGTCTGGAAAGCCTAGGTTGAGTACCATGCTTAAGTGCATTTTGAATAGCTGTTTCAAGGAGATTGTTTAGAAAGAATCTATGCCCCTTCCCCACCTGGTATTCTTGTTCTATGCTCTGAAAACTTGAAGAAGCTTTATGTTAAAGCCATGAAAAAAATACAGTCTGATCATAGACTTAGGATCTGTGGGTCAGTTTCCAACTTCACTCTTGGATATTTATCTTCAGGCTGTAGAGAGATGTATGATAACATGTTTCCATGGATTTTATTACTTTCAAATTTATAAAAATGAAATACAGGCTATTCAGTTGGCAGAAATTAATACAGAAAAATCTGATCTTTCTGAGAATCTCAGAGCGAGTCTGACCTCAAAAGAGCATTGTATTACTTCATAAAGTAATGGTTAAGGTCAGTGCCTGCTTTGGATGTTGAATTCTGTTGCCATCGTGTATTAACTAGATTACCTTTAGCAAGTTACTCAACCTTGTCTTGCTTTGGTTTCCTTGTTTGTGAAATGGTGGTAAAAGCATGTAACTGGTTTGATAGGGGTTTATTTTATCTTATTTTTTACATCTAAATCCTTTGGGCAGTATTTGGCAAAAAGAGTAAGAACTTAATATACATGTAGATATTATTATTATTGTTGTTGGTCCTAATGCTACTTCTACTACAAATGCAGTAGCAGATTATCACCTAATGTTATTCTGAATTTATAAAAGCTTTGACTTCTAAAAAGTGATAAATTTAGAGCGCACATCATACACTTTTAAAGGAAAGAGATATTTGTGTATTTCTTATGTATTCAGTCCCATTTTGTGGGCACACTTTTGTATATGTATGAAATTTCTGAAAACAAAATCAATGACAAAAGAAAGATGACATATTTATGGCCCTTCATAATTATTCTCATGACATATAACAATTTGGCATCAATTCATGATAATGAATTTACCTACAGGAGCAAAGTTATACTTATAGAATATCTGCTCACCGTATGACATAGGTGATGATTTTAGGGACATAAAATTGAAGCCGTGTCCATCAATCTAACCTGCATCCCCTGGGTCTTGCAACTATCGATTATATGCCTGATGCTTGGTAGCATCATACTTAGCTTTAAGGCAGGGAGGGTGGTGGAGACATCAAGAGGGGGAGAACGTACTAAGAAAGTTTGAGATCTCAGTCTATAGAAATGAGGAGGCCAGGGGAAGACAGAGGAAAGGTGTAGGGTACAAGATGAGTGGAAAGGAAGAGATTGAGCTGAGCTGTGACGTAGTTCTAGTCTCAGCTGGAGGCAGGGTCAACTCCAGATGTTGGAGCCTCTGTTTCTTGAGAAGCTGTGATGTTTGCCCTTCTCCTCCTCATTCCGGTAGCTGCAGCTGGGGCTGATACTCCCGCAGGGGCATGAGGCAGCTGAGAATCTAGTCCCCCTTCCCTTCGATTCAGACTCCTGGGGTCTCCTAAATTTCTCCGAGTAGGATAACCTTCAGAATAAGCCTTCAGCATAAGAAGATTCCAGAGCCTTTTTCACCAGATCTACCCACTTGAGTCTGCTAAAGGTCATGCAGAACACGGCATTCGATAATTTCATAAGTGAGAAAATGGAAATAAATTGGGATGATTTCACACAGGTGTGTAACTAGCTTTTGATAAAAGTGTAAATGACATATCAAGTCATTTTGTCATTTCCTATTTATTTAAAATTATTTTGTGGGAGGCATGAAACAGAGAAAGCAGGAAGGTACTGGCTATCTGAAGTGGCATGCCAGCAGGGAGGCTGGAGACAGCGGGCACAGCTGGCAAAGTCAGTTTCTTTCATTCTGTCCGGGGGCCGTCCTGCTTCTCTCCGTCTGCCATGCAAAGAGTGTGCTGATGGGCTTCATCACAGCGTGTGCGAGGTTCAAGTAGAAACATGGTCATGCTGTGTGCAGGTTTTCAGATTCTTTTTAAATATTTCGAGGCATGACTAACACGCATCTTGGTGTTTCTACACACCCTCAGTAATGCTCTGTGCTGCTCGCCCTGTGCAGAATGCTGCTAAGGCTTCTTCCGAAACAGTGAGAGAGAGAGAGTTTCAGAGAACTTTTTCTCAGTTTGTTGTTTTACCTAGATATGTAGCTTGTGACTATTTTACTGGGAAGGCAGACTGAATATGCAACAGCACTAGTATGCATAGTGGCACTTTCTCCACATACTAAAAGTGTCAGGCAAAATTCAAGGTAATGTCATCAAAATGCATGACCCAGAAAATACTGCTTATATTTTAATGAACTCACGCTAGGGATTTGTTTTAACCGTAAAACATTTTCGGTTAACAGCAGTTTGTTCTTTCAACAATTGCTGTTAAAAAGGTGTTGTCCGCAGTCATGATTTTGAGGGATAGTTATTTTGGTTCTTTCAGGCATGAGCATGCCTCACTCACTGTCTTTTTTTTTATTCCACCTCTAGCACTTCAGCTCAGGTGCAATGTTTTTCTTTTTTCCCCCTCTTAATACACACAGTGGATAAAATGGACCATAGGCATGACTACTCTATTCATTGCAGTGTTATTTTTTTATTGCAACAGCTCAATCATAGTGTAGAAATCTGTATTGATAGTGGAGATGGTGAAAGATTGGCCAACCAGCAGTTCATGACTTTTCAATGTGTTAACATGGAAATAGTCAAATGAAATTATTCTAGTATTTTGTCCCCTAACACATGTGTATCGAAGGCAAGTGACATGCCAGAGATCTGCAGGATATAAAGACGTGCATGGTGTGGTATTGGTCCTCCGGGGGGTGAAGTTCCTTGGGGACAGATAAGACATGTACATTATCGTTTTCAAAACAACTTGAAACAGTACAACACATGTTCCATTACAAGAACCTGCCACTGAAGTTTAGAAAAGTAAGAAATCACTTAACTTGGACCATATAACTGGAATTAGGCAAGTTCTGTAGCTATAAGTATAGTTCATTCATTTCTTACCAAGGGCTGAAGATTTGCCAAGAACTATTTTAAATGCTGAAAATACTATGAAGAACAAGACCCAGTCTTTGCATAAATTCATATCACACCATAGTTTGGCTCTTTCTGACTTTTGTGTGTTCTAGACATTGGTTGCTTCTTTCCCTCCTTAATTAAGAATTCTGTATAATCACTCTGGTTTTTTTTATTGCACTGTAAGTCTTGTCTCATAAAGGGAAGAGTGATTTCTGGTATATTTACTGTCAGGCTGAAAATTACGATACCTACAGAAGAGTTTAGAACCAGAGAGCGTGTCTTTTCGTGTCTGCAGCAGGAGTGTCAAGGGCGTTTATGGTAAGAGTGGTTTCCCAGAGGTACCAAGATGGTGCTGATTCCAGTGGAAACTTCTGTATGCTCCTCAGATATCTTCTTAAGGAAAACTTATTTTCTACCTTACCTTAATTTGTTCTGAGCAAAAGATGAATAAAGAAATAAGTAGACATACACTGCTAAACAAAAAAATAAAATTTATGAAGAGTGATATGGTGAATATCAAATTTCTTTTGAATTTTCAATGATGAACACAACACGAATTCTGAAAATTCTTGTTTTTCTTGTTTTTAACTTGAAATACCCTCATCCCATGAGGTACAGATCTCATCATTTACAAATAAGGTCTGATAAGAATAAAACTAATATTTAAATAGAAAAAAACTTCACATAGAAGCTTATCAAATTAGGGATATGAATTTATCATAAGATACAGATACATTCAAATTCTCCATTGGCTCTTACATTTTAAGTAACATTAGGTGGTAGTTTTGATATCTTTCTGTGTTTTTATTGCACATTTTAAAGGTATGATCTTAACATATTAAGTTTATTTCATCTTCTTTATATTTCCTCTTATTTATTTCAATATTAAAACATGTTAAAAACAACAAAAAAATGGGTTCACATAAAATTAAAAAAAATAGTACTCTGTTATAAGAGCATCTTTTAAATAAATACCTTTATTAACATTCAGATTCTTGGCAGGTTATTTGGCAAGTGAATGCAAAACGTTCCAGGAATGTGTGGTACCATTTTTTCTGTGTAGAAGTATTTCAGTATTCTTACAGGATATGTTTAGTTATGGTATTATTACTTTGATTTAATAGCTAATAAAAACATGTAAGGTTTTCCTTCTTCTGATATATATAGATTGCTAGTGTCCATAGAAAAATATGTCAAAAATAAGGTAATGCTATTTTCAACTATATCGTGGAGATGGTTGGCAAAGTCTAATAACTTCCTGAATATTTCAGTAATATGGTACGACGAGTGGTACAATTGGATTTTGTCCATGAGTAGAGACGTAGCGTTACATCTCAAGGTTAAGGAAGATGGAAGAAGGGATAAAAATTATAAATGTCTCCTAACAGCATTCCAGAACCCATTGTTTAGGTTCTATTTCATAGGGAGACCTACAGTATTTTAGTAAGTATTGGGAAGGCATTGGGCTTCCTTTAAGAAGGTGAAAGGATCAGGTGCTTTTAGAATGATGTGTGCTAATGGCTTGCCAGGACAGAGAAAACTCCAAACTTGAATTGGAGGAATAGTTTAGAGGAAGAAGACAGATGCCATGGGAAACTTCTGGAAAGAAATGAAAGGTTTCCTGTTTACTGTTAGTTACTTAGGAGAAGATTTTGGAATCTGAAGCAACAGAGGCTAAGTTACTAAGAGTTTTTGGTTGGAGAATCTGCATTTGTTTCGATTTTAATGAATTTTTTAAAGGTTGTTACAATAGAATTAAGCAAGTTAGCCATAGTCAGAGAATTGGGAACAAACTCTTTGTTGTTGCCATGATTATGTAAACTGTTCAAATTTTCAATAAAAAAAAATAATACGCTAAAATGCCAGTCAGGTTTACAAGGAAGATTAAACTTTGGGTACCACAAGAGAGGAAGTCTTAATTAAAAGAAAATGGAATTGCAAGGCTGGTGTTCAGGTCAGCTAGGGGGGAACAAGGGAGGATAGATTTAATTAGTTATCTAGGACATGTAAGGGTAATCACTGAAGCAAAAAATGGGAAACTGATGATTGTGCTTGGTGGAATTGCAGAGGAATTGTCCAAGAGATATTAGAGTAAGAGAAACCTCAATGTTAAGAGACTAAACAGGGTGCATTTATGTGGTGATAATATAAAAGAATGGATGTGAAGGTAAAGCACTTTTAAGGGAGCAGTCTTTAGAGCAATGCTAAGAGAACAGTGAAGTCCCTTGATAACTGAACATGAAAAATGAATATTCTTTTTTCATTTGAGTAGCTTTTGACTTAGTGATTAAAGAATTACAGGATCAAAGATAAACAATAAGAAAACCACACATAGAAGCATATTATTAGTAACACTTACATAAAACTGTGTCACCATTTAATATAGATTAAAAATAAAAAAATTGACTTGATATTCTTAAAAAACATATCCATTAGATTAGAATAACAGTGTTTGAGTTCTTAAAGGGCAGGATGAAGTGATGTAGTGGCGAGGGAGAATATTGCGGTGGCAGGAGGATTCTTTTCAACTTTCATTCCCGTAAGCTTCCCTGGTAGTCTGAAGGGCGCTGCTGCCAACTGATGCTGTGATTCATAGCTTTAGCAGGGAGCGTCCTTTAGGATTTACATGATTATCTGTGAAATTCAGGGATGATGAAGATTCCCATGGGATCCAACTGCTGACTTGGGATGGAGACATTCACATTTATGCGCTCGTTACCCTGACGCTGCCCGCCTTTGCCGTTCTCCTCCGGTTGCTACCACACCCAAGCTGGTTTTTGTCATTTGGGGTGACAGCTTCTATAATAGAGGCATCTCACTCTCAGACATCTGACTGCCACCAGTTGCAGGGGGCAGCTGCAGTTTCTGCCTCTGTTGCCACTGCCTCGGAACAGCTGGAATGTTGAGCAGAATTTATCAGCAGATAAGGAAGTGGGCAGGTGCTTGCCTAAGTGAGTGGATGTGAACGTTAGTGGGGCGGAAAGCAGATGTCTTTTCATCAGATCCCTTCCCTTTAGGGAACTGTTTTGTGGTCTGTCATCTCTGTAATTTTCCCCACCTGCTTGGAGAGGGTGGTGTGACTCTTTACACACTTCTGTCTGAAGACATTAGAAGAGGATATGATAATCTCAAATGGCTTTTTACACTGCAAATTTAATGCCAGTTGGAAACAAAAGAAACTTTATTCCCTAGCATTGGAATAAAATAATCAGATATAGGTACGGGAAGACTATCATGGTAGGCTTCATCAGTTAGTGATGTGTTTGCCTGAAAATAACAGAAAAATCCATCTACAGTGACTTCAATGGGGGTCAATTTTTCTCACAAACAAGAAGTCTAGAGGTAGGTGGGTCCTAGCACTGGCTAAGTCCTTAAATGATGGCATTAAGAACACAGAATCTTTTTATTTTTCATCCTTTTTCTTATTACTTACTTCTGGCTTTATGCTTGTTGCCTTGTGACCACAAAGTGGCTGCTGTAGCTCCAGCTATCCTATCCATGTGTAAGGCCAGAATAAAGGAAGGGATGGCATCATCGTTCCTTCCATCAGAAAAATAAGCTTTCTCACACTTGTGGCTGATTGCCACCTTTATCTCACAGCTCCTTCCAGCTAGGAGGGCATCTGGGAAAATGAATGTCCTTTGTGGAGTTGGGCATATTTCTACCCCCCGAAAATTGGAGATTTATTAGAAAGAAAGAGGATCTGTTGCTGTGGGCTACTGGCAATATCTGCCTCATCTACTAACTCTCTAATATTAATATAAATGTTACTTAATCTCTCTGTGCCTCAGTTTCCTGGTTTATAAAATGTTCATATGAAGCACGTGTATGGTGGTTGATAAAATGCGTGTTTTGGTTCAATATGTCTATGTGGAGCTCTAGGTGATGCATTTCTAACAAGCCTCCAGGTGATGCCAATGCTGCTGATCCATGGGCCATATTTTAAGTACCAAGGAAGTGATCAGCTGAGGCTACCATGTTGTACAATCCAAGGAATTAATCAGCTAAGGCTACCATGTTGTACAACCCCAGGAGGCATTCATAAAGAATATAATGGCATGAGAAGAGTGCTCACTAAATATTATTATGTCAAGTTTTTTTCTGACACTTAGGAATTGATAATTTCTGTTTCTAAAAGTTGGTAGGGATAAACCTTATTTTCAGCAGAATATAATCATAGAAAAATTTATTCCTTATGATATGATTTTGCGAAATTATTGGTAAATTTTAGATTGGCCATTAATTTCACTGGATATGATACATAATATTAAATACAGTTTCTCTATGCAGTCATGATTACACTTTAGTTATATGATACTCTGAGTAAAAACATACCTGCTTCTATATATTGAACAAATTTCAACTATTCTGTAATAATGCTGTGGTGGTATTTGAACTTTGCTTCATGAGAATGTGTTGGATATTACTGTTAACTAGTTGTGCAAAAAGAAAACCTGACATAAAGACTGTCTAAATTTGTATAAATAATTGATTATAAAAAACTAATTTAATTCTGAATATGATATTATGATAAAATTTTACCACACATGAAATTTTAAAGGTAGAAAAATGCTAGAGGTCTCTCTTTAAATTGTTTGTGTTCCATTTAAAAGTTGTGAATTTTTTCTTTGGAGAGACAAAAAAAGGGTGATTTCCTTTAAAACAATGTTATCCACGGTTTATATTAGAGTGTCTGATGGAGACTGAATAATAAACTTGGGGGATCTTAAATTGGTAAAGAACTGATGGTGTTTTAATTTTAAAGACTTGCTAAGAGAAGAAAGAGTCTTTCATTTGATCAGAGGAGACTGTGATGTCAAAGCAGCACACAAGAGTATAAAAAACATCAGTTTATACATGAAAAACCCCTTTCTCTTTATAAGAGCTGTATAACTTTGGACGAGCCAATCATTATCTCTGTGCCTCAGTTTCCCAAACGTGGAGACAAAGGAACTGTACCAATGACCTGCAATGTTCCTTCCATCTAAAATTTCTCCTGTATTATTATTATTTTTTTGTGGCTTGTTTCAAAGCAAGTAGAGTAGAAAATAAGGTTCCTGGAACAGAAATCTAAAACCAATTTTTTCCTCATTGTAGAGAAATAGACAGAGTCCAGGGCTGAGTACCAGCCAGCAGAACGAGGCTGCTAAGCCTCTGAAGTCTGTCCAGCCTGGAAGAATACAAAGGCTGCTTTGGTTTTCTGACTCCAAGCAATCAGGAGTTTGTACAAAATTAAGTTCTTCTGTTGAATAAAAATCCCAATGAAGAGCTTCTCTTCAAGCTGAGTGAGTTTGAATTAGAAAGTGATTGGTACAAGTGAGGTATTGATAAATGTATCAAATTATATTCCTCAGTGTTGATGTTTCTAAACCTTGTTCCACATCCTTTATATACAACATGTGAGTGGCAGCGTCTCTTCAGAGCTCTTTTTCTCCTCTGCTCTGTTTGACACCGTAGATCTACCTCCTCTTGAAACCCCTTTTTCTTGGTCCTTTATTGTTCTACACTTCTTCATCAGTTTTTATGCTTTGGTTTCTCTTTGTCCTCTCTCTTCTTAAGTGTGGGTGCACCCAGCGTCCCATAGTTTTACCTGTTATTGCCTTTACTGTCATGACTGTAAAATGGAAAATCCCATTCAACCCCATAACCTCGAATATTAACCTATAGAGAGCCAATTGAAAAATTGTGATCTCTGGTCCTGATGCTGATTTCTGATTGTAATTTGCTTGTTGCCCAGTTCCCTTCTATGCACCGACTACCTTCAGGACCCAGTTCGGGGCACTTAAAGTGGCTCATGCAGCCGCTGGCCTCTGTCTACTTTTCTAGCTTCCTCTCTCACCGCTTGTCACTATTTTGTACGTGATGGTCCAGATTCACTGACTTCATTTCAGTTTTTATTTTTTAATGTGTCGGGCTTTCTGAGCCTGTGGGCCTTTAGACAGGCTACTGCTTCTACTGGGAATGCATTTTCCTTTGTTCAGGTTTGTTTCATGTGGCACTGCCTCTGGAAGCCTTACATGACGACCCTCCCCTCCTGTACACACACTTCTGTGGATCAAATCACCCATTAGCATATCTGATATAACATTCATATGCGGTTTTGCAACTCCATTATCCACCTATTGCAATCTAAGATCTTTAAAGATGAAGATTTATGACTCCTTGTCAGTTGCTCTATCCCCAGTACTATCTATAATATTTTTAAGAGATAGATAGTGAACACAATATTTGGTGCACAGATGAATAGACAAATGATGAACTCTGTCCTCTCATACCTAAATTTCTCAAATTCAACTTCTAGAAACAAAACTCATAATTTTACCACCAGAACCTGCTTTTCATCCTGTGGTTCTCTTACGTGGTTTATGACATCAACTTCTGTCAAGGTGCCGGAGCTAAAACTCCATCTGAGAATAATTTATCAGATTTTCTCTCCTCCTATCTGGTCTCCAGATTCTAATCTCTGTCGTCTAATCCACAGGTATCTACCTGATGTATCAGCCTGTTCTTGTTTTTAAATCAATAACTAATGCAAAACATTTAGAAATCAAAACATTTCCAATAAAAATGTGAATTTCCGTCTTCTCTTTTAAAAATGGCACATCTGGTGACCCGAGGCAGAAATTCCCAATGCTAGGAATTCGCTAAACCGGGAAACAGCTTCCCCTGTCACAGAAGTGTCCCTTCTGCACTCGGCCCATGTCACTCAGTCCAGCTAACAGCCTGACCAGTAAAGCTTATGCTCCCCGAAATAAACGTTGGCGTGTATCAACCTAGCCTGATCCTATTTTCCATATTGCCAGATTTCCAACTCTTAATTAGATTTGATTGTGTAATTCTTTGGCTCAACATTCTTTCACTAGCTTTCTTTTCTCCTGGTGTCCAGAGGATCATCTCCAGTCTGTGTAAATGGCATTCGGGAACCAGGACAAGGAGACCCAAACTCGAATGCTTCCCATGGGCAGGAAAAATAAAGGAATGAGTTGAGAGTTACGGAGACTGAAGAAGTGGAAGGTGCATTCCTTGTGTGAAGGGGGCTAAGTTTTATATGATTATTGCCACCTACGTGTTTAAAATCAGAGTTGCCAGGTATTCCAATTATGTTTCAAAAGTTGTTGGACATCTCAATTGTTATGGGAAGTTTCTTAATTTTTAAAGGCCAAACCCATTCTAATTCAAATCAAAACTAAGAAAATCTTGTGCTTTCCGAACAAAACATACCTGAACATTAGTTTGCAGCCTCTGGCGCTAACCCAAGGTTTCTCATGAAGGGTCTGAAGAAATCCAGTGGACAGCTTGCTAAATGCAAATTTAACAAATCTTCAAATACCCATTCAGATTCGGTTTGGTCCCAGATTCTGCATTCCATCCAGTGTTCTCAGTTCTGATGCGTATGGGTCCAGTCACTGGGCTGAGTCATCTGTCTTCAAGATTCTGGTTAAAAATGATGGTTTATTCCTTTCTCTCATAGTACTTTATTGTACTGTTCTAAGTTAAATGAAAAAAATAAATGTGTCTAGCAAGATTGGTTTGTCACCAGATGAGTCCAGTTAGCATTTTCCTCGATAACCTCAAAGGGGGGAGTTTTGTCCCCCAGTGTTCTGAGCTGACACTCAGTTTTACAAGGTCAGAGATCTACTCTTGTTAGCAAGTGGATTAGTCGGAATCAATTGGCTGATCCTGTAGTAATCACTGTCCAGTTTATTTCACTCTCGTTTCCCTTGCTCGTGACCCAGTGCTGCTCACTGGGGCTGGGTGGGCGAGTGAGGGTGGGCTGTCCGGCATGGCATCCTCACACAGTGTCTCAGGATGACGGATGTCCACCATCTAACACACTGCTGGCCACTGTGGCCGGGGGAGACACCTGTGGCCAGGTGCACACTTTCACCTGAAACTTCTGCCTTGATGTTACACAATGTCACTTTTGCTCACGTTCCATTGTTCAAAGGAAGCCAGATATATTTCAACTTCAAGGGAGCAGGGGAACGTGACCCTACCCAGAAGTAGAAGAATTAGAAACATTTAGCGAGTAGCTTCATGATGTCTACGTTTAGCAAGCGGGACTTATTTCTCAGGGTGTAATTCATCTCCAGTAGTCACTGCGTGGTGACACAGGTCATATCTCGTTTTAAGATATATAATTACACAACTGTGTTTTGTGTGTAACATGCATAGAGTGTTCATGATGTTAATTGTTAGGCTTTTTTTTCCACATAATTTATCTGGTTTATTTTCAGAGTCTTCTTTCTCTGCTCCCAGGAATAAAAAGCACAGCCATTTGGGCTGTGAAGACAGGGCCTAATCGCAGGTATTTAAACAGAGATAGTCTTTAGGATATAAGCCTGAAATCTCACATAGCCGGGGAGAGTGGAATGACATGGGCAGGGGGCAGAGATCGTGGTGTTCTTGTTTGCTGCTGTGTTTGTTGTGCCTGGCACAGCGTATACAATTCACTATGTTGTCAATTGATGATGTGAATCCAACATCCTTATACAGGTAGATACATAGACACATCTGTACTTGGATGGCTACTTACTCGGCGTTCTCAGATACATTTTTGACATTTATCTTTCTTTCAACTTCAGTGGTTTCAGACTTCTGGCATTGCTAACAATGAGTCATCCTTCTCAGAAACAATGTTACATGATAGATGGGTTCAGTTGCTGAGTTGAACCTTAAATTCAGTAGCACGTAAAATTAGAACCACCAGGATAAGCTTGGATTTAATATAGTTAAGTGGACTAATTCAGTAGCCCTCACGGTTATTGGATTTTGGACCATATGAGCAATGATTATGAGCAAAGGTTCCGTTATTTCAGTTGGCTATGAGGCATGCGGGCACTGCCTCCTAACACCAAAATTAAAGCTCTGGAATAGCCACTAGTTGCATACGATGGAAGCAAAAACAAAACTCCTAAAATGTATTTCCAAAGTCTGAGTAGTATAAGCCTAAAGTGTTTCTGTGTGTTTAAATGGTCTGTATGAAACTTGTTATACTATTACCGTACAGACCATTTAAATTTTTCGCTTATCTTGTAGAGGCTGTCTAATTAAATGCGATAAGAGAATGTGTCACATGCCCTGTATAATTCTGGGGGCAGCGACTGTGATCTCAGTCCCATGATTAGGCTTCGTTAGATGGCACAGTTGACTTTGAGAAAGTGAGATGGTCCAGGTGGGCCTGACCGGATCACGTGAGCCCCTTAAATCTGTGTCTAGAGGTCAGAGACAGAAGTCAGCTGGTTGAAGCAGGGGGAGATTCTTCCTTACTGGAGGGGGCCCTGTGGCAAGAAATGTGACAGGCTCTGGGCGTTGAGACTTGACAGCCAGCAAGGGGAGCGGGAACCTTAGTTCTGCTGCTGCAAGGGGCTGGATCCGCCAAAAACCCAAAGGAGCTTGGAAGCTGACTCTTCCCGAGGCTCCAGAAAGAAACACAATACCCAGCCAGTACTTTGATTTCAGCTTTTTAAGGGGATACCGTGCTGGACCTACAAAACCGTATGATAATGCATGAATATCATTTTACATTGCTGAGTTTGTAATAATTTTTTATACCAATATAGAAAACTAATGCAGTTATTCTAATTTTAGAAATACCATTATTTCAATGTTTAAATTATGCTAGGTATAGCATAGTTTAAACATCACCTCATTTAATTATTTAAAAATACTGTAAAATAGGTATTAGGAGCCCCATTTAACAGATGAGAAAATTGAAGCACATGCAAGTTAAGTACTGTGCATAGGGTTGCAAAATTATTAGTGTGTAACTCAGAATTGAATTTAAATTTCTTTGATTCCAAGGTTTGGGGTCTTACACGTTCCTTAATTACATAGAAACGGGTATTTCATGAAGATGGTAACATGCTACAGAATACGATATGACATTGATGTGACACTCAACCTACAGAATGTCTTATTTTTGAACCCTCAGTAAAAGATAAAGTAATTTTATTTTATTTTTTATGGGACAAGATTACTATCTGTGGGTGTTAGAGTTTCAAACTATCATATATGAATGCATTTTCTCTTAACATTTTTATTAAAAAGTTGAATTATGTCCTCCCATTTTTGTCGGTTATTTCTCAACGTTGTCATTAATCTGAATAAAATTGCACATTCCAAAATAACTAACTTTTAAAGTGCTTTATTGATACATTCATAATGTTTAATTTTCTTTTTATCACCCTAACCTATATTGAATAAATGTCTTTTAAAACCCTTTTAAGATGGTTAATGTTCTTGTATCTTTATTAAATATCTTATGAAATAGTCTCAGAATATTAACTTTATAGCTAAAAGGGTAAACTATTACACATTAGAAATTCTATATAATAAAGTCTATTTTTTCTTTAAGCCTTTAATTGCAAAATTATTCTTTAAACTAGTTATAAGTCACTATATATTTTTAAATAGCCCATTATATTGGCTTATATTTTAGTTAGTATTAGTATTTTTCTGCTTCTTTCCTCTCTGATGACCTCTTCTCTTTCTCTTCCAATCCATGTAGCTATCTCTTGCTCTCATTTTCATTCTTAATGGTCTCATCATTTCCTAAGGATTTAGCTGCCCTTCTCTGTACATGACTCCCAGGTCTTTTGTTAGCGTGCAGACTGCCTCTGCTGGCGTGAGCATCTCCTAGCTCTACCTACTTTGATGCTTACCTAGCAGCTGTCTCCACTAACTCTTGACACGCCTCTGACCACTTATCTTTTTTCTGGCTAAATGAAATACTTCATTCATTCATTCTCTACCTTCCTTATTCATCTCTTATCATCTGTCTTATCGATGGCTGCTTTATGCATTTTTATCAGACACATGATTTGGGATATATCTTGTGGGTAGTGGAAACATAACTTGTTAGACTAGATGAGCTTAGAGAAGAGGAAAAACCAAGCACGGTACAAAGGATGTTGATGTAGGCAAGTGGGTAGACATTGTTTACTTTTACTTAAATAGGAAAGATCTGAATTATGGCTAATATTGTACATGCCTTAGTTTCCTGGGTAGTTGATTAGTTTTTGATTGTTCCATCCCCATGGCACTTAGCACAGCATCCCGCATAGAATATCAGTATCACCCTGTAAATGTTCAATAATTGAATAAGCCAGCTTAACTTTATCGTCTCTTGTCTTTTTGCAAACCATTGCTTTATTGCCTGTAAATCTGCTAAGACTTAAGTTTATTTCTTAATAATGACCAGCAACCATGTGGCAGCTGCTTGCAACCAGTCATTAAAAGTTTAGAGACGTAATTCCAAATCTTTTACTTAGTCTCTTTCTGTGGTTCTGTTATCATGATTTCATCTGAATATTTTTGAAGCTGGTTCTATTTCCAAATTGCACTTCTCTTTTTTTTCCTTTTTTATTTTTTTAATTTCAGCATATTATGGGGGTAAAATGTTTAGGTTACATATATTGCCTTTGCCCCACCCAAGTCAGAGCTTCAAGTGTGTTCATCTCCAGGACAGTGTGCACCACACCCATTAGGTGTGAAATACCCATTCCCTCCTCCCCGCTGCACCTGCCCGACACCCATTCAATGTTATTACTATATGTACACGTTAAGTGTTGATCAGTTAATAGCAATTTGATGGTGAGTACATGTGGTGCTTGTTTTTCCATTCTTGGGATACTTCACTTAGTAGAATGGGCTCCAGCTCTATCCAGGATAATACAAGAGGTGCTAGATCACCATTGTTTTTTGTGGCTGAGTAGAACTCCATGGTATACATAGACCACATTTTATTAATCCACTCATATTGATGGGCACTTGGATTGTTTCTACATCTTTGCAATTGTGAATTGTGCTGCTATAAACATTCGAGTACAGATGTCTTTTTTATAGAATGTCTTTTATTTGTTTGGGTAGATGCCCAGTAATGGGATTGCTGGATCAAATGGTAATTCTACTTTTAGCTCTTTGAGGTATCTCCATATTGCTTTCCACAGAGGTTGCACTAGTTTGCAGTCCCACCAGCAGTGTATGAGTGTTCCTATCTCTCCGCATCCACGCCAACATTTATTGTTTTGGGACTTCTTGAAAAAGGTCATTCTCACTGGAGTTAAGTGATTTCTCACTGTGGTTTTGATTTGCATTTCCCTGATGATTAGAGATGTTGAGCATTTTTTCATATGCTTATTTGGCCATTAGTCTCTCTTCTTTTGAAAAGTTTCTGTTCATGTCCTTTGCCCACTTTTTGTTAGGATTGTTTGATTTTTTTCTTGCTGATTTTCCTGATTCTATATAGATTCTAGTTATCAGCCCTTTATTGGATGTGTAGCATGTGAATATTTTCTCCCATTCTTTAGGTTGTCTGTTTGCTCTCGTGATAGTTTGTTTCCTTGGCTGTGTAGAAGCTTTTTAATTTGATCAGGTCCCATTTATTTATTTTTGTTGTTGCTGTGATTGCCTTTGGAGTCTTCTTCATAAATTCTTTGCCTAGACCAATGTCTATAAGAGTTTTTCCAACATTTTCTTCTAGAATTCTTAGAGTTGCATGCCTTAGGTTTAAGTCTGTTATACACCATGAATTGATTTTTTTTGAGAGGTGAAAGGTACGGATCCTATTTCAGTCTTCTGCATGTGGCTATCCTATTTTCCCAGCACCATTCATTGAATAAGTATTCTTTTCCCCAGTTTTTGTCTGCTTTGTCAAAGATTAGATGGCTATATGAGGATGGTTTTATATCTGGGCTCTCAGTTCTGTTCCATTGGTCTATGTCTCTGTTCTTGTGCCAATACCATGCTGTTATAGTTACTATAGCCTTGTAGTATAGCTTAAAGTCTGATAAATTGATGCCTCCCAATTTGTTCCTTTTGCTTAGGATTGCCTTTTCTATACAGGGTCTTCTCTGGTTCCATACAAAGCGTAGAATTATTTTTGCTAGATCTGTGAAAAATGATGTTGGTATTTTAATAGGGATTGCATTGAATCTGTAGATCACTTGAGTAGTAGAGACGTTTTAACAGTGTTGATTCTTCTGACCCATGAGCATGGTATGGTTTTCCACCTGTTTACGTCCTCTGCTATTTCCTTCCTCAGTGTTTCATAGTTCTCCCTGTAGAGGTCTTTTACCTCCTTAGTTAAATGTATTCCTAGGTATTTTATTTTCTTTGTGGCTATTGTGAAGGGTTCTGAATCTCTGATTTGCTTCTCAGTTTGACTGTTGTTGGCATATAGGAATGCTACTGATTTCTGTACATTGATTTTGTAACCTGAGACTTTGCTGAATTTATCAATTCCAGTAGTCTCATGGCAGAATCTTTGGGATTTTCTAGATATACGATCATATCATCAGCAAAGAGTGATAGTTTGACCTCTTATGCCCCCATTTGGATGCCCTTCATTCCCCTCTCTTGTCTAATTAATTGCTCTGGCAAGGACTTCCAGCACTGTGTTGGATAGAAGTGGAGATAGTGGGCAACCTTGTCTGGTTCCAGTTCTAAGTGCGAATGGTTTCAATTTTTCCCCATTCAGCTTTTCTTGTTGAAGGGAATGTAAGTTAACCTCTATCTTGTAAAACAGTGTTTTAAAATTTATTTTTAGTCTTTGTTTTCTTTTTTCAGCTTGATTGAAGTGTAGTTGATATACAAAAAATGCACATATTTGATGTATAAATTTTTATGAATTTGGTCTTATGCCATAACCCATGGTACCATCACCACAATCAAGGTGCTAAGTGAGCTTTAAAAAATGTTGGGTTTATTATGTTTGGATTTCTTGATTAAATCATATTCCCAAAGAGCCAGAATGCATTTCTGTCTAGTTTCATTTCTCCCTAATTAGTTGGTTTTCTTCCTTCTGCCCCTCTGTTTAGGGCTGAGTGGAGTTCCACTGCTCTTATAATTCTTTAGGTTTTGATTTATCTTGCATTGTAATGTAAAAATAAAAATCACTATATGAGGGAGTCCTTCCATGTTGAAGGTAATTATTTTTGAAAAAAATATAGAATTCTGAATAATAGAGAGCTCACTAAAGGTATTTCCAGTATTACTTGGTTTATTATATTAGAAACAGGCAATTGTAGATATTTTGTTGTAGCTACACATTGCTGAGTCAAGATATGGCATTTGTCAATCATCTCATACTTGGCAGCTTTAGAAAGGGCAGATAGTACTGTTTCTTGAATCCTACAGAGTTAAGTATAATGAATATGAGTATCCATGTTTGAAGGTGAGCTCTAAAGTATCAGGGAATGCTAAGTCTTATAAAACTTTAAAGAAATCTCCTTAAATTTGGAGTGAGTGATTTTTATTAGACTTTACAACATCTTTGGGTAGTTTCTGGTAAACTTCCACAGACCAGTGTCTGTACTTTCATAGACTTTGGTTCAGAAAGAAAATACCTTGGGTTACTGCTTCTGTTACTTCTTATCTTTATGACCCTGTGTACACTATAATATTTAAGCTCTCCAAATTTTCATGTCCTGTTTGAAAATGGAGATGGAATTTCAGATTGCAACATATGGTCAATAACAGGTTTGGGGTTATGATGGTCAAATGAATGGATGAAGAAGTGGGCTGTGTTTGAAAGTTATCTATTACCTGTGAAAATAATTCATCATTCCTCATGTATAGAACATTAATGTGGCTGAGATAAATGGCTTGGTCACAGATGGTTAGACTGGTATCCAAATGGAAAAATCAAACAGGTAACCAAGCTAGTACATGAGATTATCATAACTGGCATGGCATGTAGATGAAAGCACTGTCTGATAGGAGACTGCTCGGAGAGGTTGAGTTTGAGACTAAATCTAGATTAGTTGCATTGGAGAAAGTGGCTATGTATTGACTGAAGGGCGGGGGCATGTTAGTGTAGCCATTTCTGTATTAGAATCAACCCAGCAGACATGTGAGCCTGGAATCCCTACTATCCAACGCATGCAATTGAGATGGTAATTAGAATGTTCTTAAAGAGCTGCCAAGTCTGTTCGGGCCCTGTGGTCTCAACCCCCAGGCCACAGACTGGTACTGGTCCGAGGCCAGTTAGGGGACTTCTGCCATGTCCCCCTGCTCCTCCATCCATGGAAAAATTGTCTTCCATGAAACTTAGGAAGGGGGGTGGGTGGGGGGCACAGCAGGAGGTTTATGGAAGGCAAGCTGAGCTTCATCGGTAGTTACAGTCCCTCCCCGACCCCACTGCTCACATCCCCGCCCGAAACTGGTCCCGGGTGCCAAAAAGGTTGGGGACCTCTGTTAGGCAATATTCTTGTTGACTTCATAATTATTTAACAGTGTCCTAATATCTCAAAGAAGACAAAAAAAATAATTTTTCAATATTGCCTACCACAATTTAACTAAAAATATGATATACTATTTAGAACATGAATATTGCCAAATGGAACAAAAATGAATGCCCTGTGCTTTCAAAGTCAGAAAATAATTCCTCCCAACACAGCATAGCATGTTAAATAACAGTGTTCCCTATGGAGTTGAGTTCAGGGGTTGAGAGTGAAGTTTAGAAATGAGAAGTTGTAAAATATTTTCGCCTGAGAATCGTCACTGGACCATGGGCCATCCCTAGGCTCAGAGACAGTCGTAGAGAAAGAACTGCAGGAATAGCAAGGGTTGTGTGGTTAGAGTTGGCATCGCCTTCCTCAGTCAAGCAAAGATCATCATCATCGTCGTCACCTATTGAGTGCTTATGGTATGTGGGCAACACTGTGAGTGCAGCTCATCTACTAAGCCATTGGATCCCCACACTGACCTATGTCGTAGGACTATTTCAATTTCACTGAATGAAAACTCCACAAAGACAGACACATTTTAGTCTGTTTGTTTCTTTGTATCCCCAGATCCTAGAACAGTGCCTGGCATATTGTATGTGCTCATTAAATGTTATTTGAATACTTGATTGAGGAAACTGAGAGACTGACTTGCTGAAGGTTATAAAGGTAGCAAGTGACAGAATTTAGATTCAAATTGAGTTCTTTTCTCTCTACACAGTGCTAATCAGTGAAATGCAACATAATGGGTAAAAACATGTATAATTTTTCCTCTCTAGATGTTGAGGGTCTATGGCGGCAACCCCCAACCTTTTTGGCACCAGAGACAGTTTTCATGGGAGATAATTTTTCCCTGGACCAGGAAGGAGGGGGATGGTTTTGGGATGATTCAAGCACATTACATGTATTGTGCACTTTGTTTCTATTATTATTACATTATGATATATAATGAAATACTTATACAACTCACCATAGGTTATGGACCCCTGATCCATGGGCCCTGTAATAAGACCCCTTGATTCTCTTCCTGAACCCCAACCCAGATAAAAACTAAGCATAGGAAGCAGACTTATGGATGAAAATACCAGTTTTCTTACTGACAGGCTAGATTGGAGAATGTGGATTAGATTTGTGGTCATAGTCAGGCTCCTTAATACTTCACCCCAGGGAATATTGGGGTACGCAGATAGACAGACATACCCCTGATCACTGTTTCGGGTGTGTGGAGCCCCAATAGCGCAGCCAGAAAGAGTTGCTCTCGTTCACTGCCTCTGGATGACAGGCCTGCGTCTGACCTTCTGTGCTTATTGCAGGAAGCAAGAAGAGAACAGGGCACAGCTGTCCTGGGCAGGGTGATCCTGAACCAGAGAAAGTGGCAAAGCTGATTACGTCCAATTCCTTTCCCAATCTTGTCACAAAAGTCACTGCCCTCTTTTCAGGGGAGGTCTGAATGGGTCGTGCCTGGGATGGAAATCCATGGAAACGTGAGACCTGGGGGCTAAGTGTTCCCTCTGCCACTAGACCAGAACGCCACGGAGGGGCAGTTATGTCTTACTCTTTTCGCCCATCTCAGAAAATGGAACATGGTAATCCTGACATCATTAGATTAGTTCCTTATTGTCCCGTGATGGTCTCTGCAGACTCAGGGTTCGTGCGAATCTCAGAGAGGATTTTGGTATGCAGTCTCTAGGTTCCCCAAAGACATGCTTACTCTGATACAGCTGCCATGTACCATGTAATTGCTTGGTAAACATCAAGGAGAGAAACTGTTAGATACTATAAATTTGGGAAGCTGAAAAGCAGTGGCTTGCTTCTGCTCAGTGAGTTTGCCATAGCCCCAGAAAATTGCAAGGAGTGTTTTTCTTCCTGGGCAAGGGTGTGCAGAGATTGCAGTAAGCAAGTTATTGAATGAGCGGTTTAGAGAAAATCAGAAAATCGACTGGTAGATTGGCTTTTGCAGATCCATAGAATGGGACTGAACAGAGGGATAAAATGAGACATCTTGGGAGAAGAGGTTAAAAGAAAAAACAAAAACAAAAACAAAAAAGCTGAATTTGAGATTTTTACAGTTTTCTGAGGAGCACCATAGAGCAGTGGTTGAAGAAATTAATTTTCCGAGTTTGAGGGGTGAAGATTAACATGGGCAGGGACACTGAGTGCCTTGATCCCACTAATCTTGATTAACCCACATATGATGTTGGCATCTTACGTGAAGCAAGAAATACCACATTTCAGCGAATTTGATGAAGATGGAGATGAGTCCACATGCCTCTTGGAATAGGTAATAAATTGGTGCCGTTATGAGAATAATGATTGAGAAATGTAAACAACACTGTCTTAACCACATTTATTTAGAGTTTCAGGTGGCCTAACATGTAATCTGATGAGATATGCATTTAGAAAGAGCCTTACTTCTGAAATGCCATTTTAATTAACCTAGTAATATTTTAAAGTAAAGCCGAAAATTATAAATAAATGAAAGCGAGTTAGAAAACATGCAGCAGATTAGACTGTAATGTATTTTCTTCCATGGGTGCGCTGGTAGTGCTGTACTTAGCACACACCTGATTCTTTTGGGGCTCTTTGGCAAAGGGAAAATCAGAAATGCTACGCATTTAAATGAGCTACCCCGCAGGACGTGTTAAAGTGAATGCTTTGTATATGTACCAGTTCTTCTCGTGTTTTACTTAATTTAATAATAACTTTGATTTAAAAAGAAATTTGTGAATCCATTTAAGAAAAGTTATTTGCAGTTAAAAGATCTACTGGGGGAAAAATGGAGCAGAGCCTGACCCCAAAGGATATATTATCTCTTCGTTGAGCCTGCAAAGGAAAGGAGACTGCTGTTTAAGGCACCCTTTAGCCACACAATCTGTTGGAGCATTTTTAAAGCATGATGGATGCTTAATTCTAAAAAGTATTGTTGACTGCATTGCAGTGCTAAGTCTGTTGACTACTTATATGTTCCTCTGTGTTTATACCACAAGAAGTGAACAATGGCAGTGAGGAGGACTATTCGGGTTAAGAAAATGCTGGCAAAAAAAGAAAGCAAGAAATCAGGATTGAAGCATTTAATATAAATTTATAGTGCCGATATGACTCACCAGGCAAATGACAAAGACAGTGAACTGTTGGCGTGGGTGGAGGGTGCCTGGGAAGGGAGTAGACTAGGATATTTTTATCGGAATGCACATATTAAGAGTCTACTCAGTTCATGCTGCCTGGGAGGTTTGTATAAAGGGAGTTAGCGTGTATAATTACATCCAGATCTTCCCTTCTCTCGTGGAGGTTTAGAATCTACGACACAGGTGGGGCCAGCCAGGACACGGATGGGGCAAAACTGAATGACAGATTGAAGCTGGAAGTGAGGTACCACGGACGAGGACAGAGGCACTGGGAGTGAGGGGAGTTAAAAGGCTCCCTTGCTTCAGCAAGCTGAGACTAGGTGCTGTCATTCTTGAGACCAGGGCTGGATTCAAGAGCAGCCGAGGAGAGTAGCTGGGATCAGCTGGTCGGCTGGTTCACATGATTCCAAAAAAGCAGCTTGAGTGATTTTTTAAAAAAATCACCTGGCTCATTTTGAAATGATGAATGTATCAATGGCTTGGGTTTTGTGTTGGTTGGAGGTCAAGAACAGAGATCAAGCCTTTAACGATTCTTAGGAGTAATCTCTGAGGGAGAAATTGAGAATCACACTGTGATGAAAGGAATGAAAAGGATAACAAATTAAAATTCACCTATGGTCCTATGTTTTTCATGCCTTTTTCTATAGATATTATAAGCTAGTGTCTTGTTTTGAAAAATTTTCTAAATTAGGATTAGACTTTGGGATAACATATTTCTTTTTATTTATTTATTTATTTTTTTGAGACAGAGTCTTGCTTTGTTGCCCGGGCTAGAGTGAGTGCCGTGGCGTCAGCTTAGCTCACAGCAACCTCAAACTCCTGGGCTTAAGCAATCCTCCTGCCTCAGCCTCCCGAGTAGCTGGGACTACAGGCATGTGCCACCATGCCCGGCTAATTTTTTCTATATATATTTTAGTTGGCCAGATAATTTGTTTCTATTTTTAGTAGAGACGGGGTCTCGCTCTTGCTCAGGCTGGTCTCGAACTCCTGACCTCGAACGATCCGTCCACCTTGGCCTCCCAGAGTGCTAGGATTACAGGCGTGAGCCACCGTGCCCGGCCCATATTTCTTGATGGTTACTTTATGCTTCTCAGTCCAGAAAGCTTAAATCCTTTCCTACACATACCAGAGCCTCATGATTATGCAGAAATGTGCAGTAAAACAAGTTGCTACTTTCAACATGTCACAGTGGTTAACATCCAAGTTCTAGAGTTGGATATGAGTTTTTGGCTCTGCCACTTACCTGCTGTGTAACCTTGGACAAGTCACATACTTTTCTAAATGTTGGTTTCTGCATTTGCCAAGAAGAGGAGTAATAGCTACCCCATAGGGTTTATGAGACAAGGTAAAATGATGTATGCAAAATACTTAGCAAAGCACTGGCATGTAGTACGCACTCAGTGAAAGTCATTTTTATTCATTCTTTTATAAATCTATTTATGTATTTAATAAGTATTTCTTGAGTGCTGAGTATATATCAGCAATTGTTCTAATCTGTTGAAATACATAGGTGAACAGAACAGATTCCTGCCCCTGTGAATTTACATCTCAGTGAATGGAGTAGAAATAATTAATGAACATAGTAAAGAGGTAAAACATACTATGTCAGGAAGTGATGAATGTTATGGAGAAAATAAAAATAAATACAAGCAGAGCAGGGAAATGAGAAGTGGGAAAATTAGG